>BQNB010042159.1:13585-46307 GCA_026074375.1 Tanacetum coccineum | reverse complement strand
CTGGTGGCCCAACATGAAGGCAGAAATTGCCAAGTATGTCAGTAAATGCATGACTTATGCAAAGGTTAAAGCAGAATACCAAAAACCATCCGGTTTGCTGGTTCAACCCATAATCCTAATATGGAAATGGGAGAACATTACTATGGATTTCGTTACTAAGTTACCTAAGACGATATCTGGTCAAGATACAATTTGGGTAATTGTAGACCGACTCACAAAGTCTGCTTATTTCTTATCAATAAAGGAAACCGACTCAATGGAGAAGTTGGCGAGACAAAAAGTACGGCTTACCACCCACAAACAGATGGTCAAAGTGAGAGGACCATCCAAACGTTAGAAGACATGCTACGAGCGTGTGTGATGGATTTCGGAAAGGGATGGGACATACATCTACCCTTAATAGAGTTCTCCTACAACAACAGCTACCATACAAGTATTAAAGCTGCACCTTTTGAGGCGTTGTATGGTCGCAAATGCCGGTCACCTATCTGTTGGGCTGAGGTGGGAGATGCTCAGCTCACTGGCCCAGAAATTGTTCGTGAAACAACCGAGAAGATTATCCAAATCAAGCATCGTCTACAAGCTTCACGTGATCGACAAAAGAGCTACGCTGATAAGAGACGTAAGCCATTAGAGTTTCAGGTTGGGGATAAGGTCATGCTGAAAGTATCGCCCTGGAAAGGAGTAATACGTTTCGGCAAACGGGGAAAGCTGAACCCTCGTTATATTGGACCTTTTAAGATTCTCGCCAAAGTTGGAACGGTTGCATATCGACTAGAATTACCCGAGCAACTAAGCCATGTTCATAGTACCTTTCACGTCTCGAACCTTAAGAAGTGCTTATCCGACGAACCGCTCGCTATTCCGTTGGACGAAATCCACATCGACGAAAAGCTCAATTTCATTGAAGAACCGGTTGAGATTATGGACCGCGAAGTTAAACGTTTGAAGCAAAGTCGCATTCCAATCGTGAAGGTCCATTGGAATTCGAGAAGAGGTCCCGAGTATACCTGGGAACGCGAAGACCAAATGCAGAAGAAGTACCCTCATCTCTTCGTTAACCCTGGATCCGCGTCTCAAGCTACGTCCTAAGCTTTGAGGACAAAGCTCTTTTAACGGGGAAAGGATGTCACACCCCGTAAATTCCCGGTTAGTATTCCGACCCATTCCGGTCATTTACTTTTAAATTTTATACGTTACGTTTAAATCTGACAGTTTACTGAGGAGCTAGACTGCGTAAAAACTGAGAAACGTCACCGGACGCGTTCCAGCATCGGTTATAAATTATTTTAGGCATTATATGTGTTATATTAACTTTCCTGAGTGTTTCGTGATTTTTAATCACTTCCGATATTAATTTTAACGGTGTTTAATCCTTAAATTTCGTTTTTCGCGTTTTGACCAAACGGAACCCCGGAAACTCAAAATCTTTTCGTGTAAACTCAAGTTATCGATAAAATTATACCATAAACATAAAAATTTCGTTCACCCTTATTCATATACATATAAAAATGTATAAAGCCAAGCCAAAATACTCTTAGTACTTGAAATTAAATCATCCTTAAACCACTAACTCCAAATTTGAAAATATTGCCATATTAGTGTAAGAAAGAGGCATTTTGTATCCTAGCATCATGCATGCATGCAAACTCTTACACAGTCATGTGTTTACTACACACTCTTACACATTGACTTTTTTTAGTAGACTTTGAACCATTCTAAAATACTGCACTTGACTAGAGAATTGAACCACATGTCTTTAGCCATTGTTGGCCGAACCACATACCACACACTCTCTTGGAGTGTTGGTCACTTGTGTACACATCTAACCTTCCTAACCCTAGCATATGGACTATAAATATAACACTATACTTCAACCTAGGGTTATACTTCCATTTCAAAGTCACCAACAAAAGCACACATCTCCCTCCCCTTGCTCCCCATCTCACGGCACAACCAACCCAACATAAACCACCCATAACTTTTGATTTTCTTCAAGATCCAAGTATTCTAAACTCATTCCTAGTTATATCTAAGGTAGATCCAAGTGTTAGTTGGTTGTTTTTCAAGGGTTTTCAAGAATCATAAAACTAGGGTTTCAAGTTTTATAAGTGGGTTTTTGCAAGATCTTGTGTCTACATCTTTTACTTACTTTCTTGTGAGTATTTCTTGACCCATCTTGTTCTATTTTGATGTTATTATGAATCTTGTTATAGATCTATGTTTATATTTAAAGATCCATGTGTTTGTGATGTTTTTACAAAAGAAACTACAAATTATTTTGTTCATCTTAAAAATATGTTGAAAGTTTATGGCAAAAGCTTATGTTATGTTTTATCAATAGTCTTGTGAGATTGAGAGTGGATGAGAGTTGCAACAATAGATATTAGGGTGGTTTTAAGTCTAGTTTGTGTGGGATAGTGTAAATACAAGGTGAACTAGACTCTAGCACTATATGTCGGTTGGGTTGATTTTTGGTCACTTTTCGGCAAACTATACTTGCTGTCCCGATTTTGTTTTGAGGGTTTGAGCGACTTAAAAATGTTTTCATTAGTTATGAAAGTAGTTTTCGAAGAGCTCGGTTCGAATAGATAATTTTTCATATATCACCACTAATAAAATAAAATCGACACTTAAAACGGCAAGATACGACGCCAAATGAAACTTGAAACATTTTCGGCGGAAATTGGGCAAAATGCAAAGACCAGAATAACAGCTAAAACGGGACGAATCGGAGCCCTTACGGGTCCGAACCGGCCAAAGTATAAAACAACGAAAAGTTGTCCCGAAATGAGATTTTACTATAACCGTTGTCAACCGCTAAGGGGGCAGATGGTCCTAAAAGTCAATAACGAGAGAACATTTTACCACAAATACGGAAAATAATGATTATTAAGAAAACACTAAATAAAGTGGGCTTATTGAGGTTTATAAAAGAGGGTTACGGGCACGTTCGGACGATTTTAGAATGTTTTAAAATGCAAGCGAAACATTTAGAGACGTTAGTAATTATTAGAACAACGAGAATTAGTTATGAAAGGGTTTATTTGAGATGCCGAACTTAATTAAAAGTAGGGTTAATAAAAATGGTACGAAACGGACATTTTAGGCGAGTTAAACATAAAGATTAGGCGGTTTAGAATTTCTAAAGCGATTTGTAAAATATGAAAACTTAAGAAAATAGGGGACGCTATTAACGTTTTGAAACTAAAAAGTTTCCTAAAAAGGAAAGTTTCTAAAATTAGTAATTTTTCACAAGTGTCGGGGGGAGGATTATAACTAAGACGTAGAAAAATTCAAAGTCATTTTAGTTACTAAAACGCAAACACACATGGATTAGCCTTTAAATAATAACATGGATTATTAACTTGTTCTATTGATAAATGCTAACGTCCTATCCCGACTACTTACTCTAGGTCCCTGGCTAGACCTCCTTATATCTTCATCATTGTTGTGGTTATCGCTTACCCTTGCTAAGGTGAGTTCATAGCCCCACATTTTTACTGATTTTCCAAACGCTTTATACTATTTGGGGGTGAGAAACAATGTTTGCTTTTAAATTGGACACAAGTGCTTTACTTGAGTTATTACTTGTTACTTTATCGCGTTGCCTAAGAGCTTAACAAACCTACTACTGCCAACTTATCATGAACTGTTAGTTCACGACCGGAAAGGACCGGATTGAGGGAGCGCGAGTGAATAATAGATCTATTAGGGAACTAATTATCCATCCGCTTTGGTTCCACTTAACAAGAACCAAACGGATATATGTTCATGTTGATTATACTTTTCGGTGGACTTGGTTGGGACAACCGCTTCTAGGGCAGGAATACTTTGCAACAGTGTAACATGCCCTGATTGACTAATTAGCTTCGGTATCATGACTTAGTGCAACGAATAAATACTTTTTATGTGCTGTGTATTATCGTTATAGTAGTCACTTAACTTTTGGGAAATCTGTGGTCCACCTCTTGTATCAAACTTAAACCTATGAATTCACTCAACATTATGTTGACGTTTTAAACATGTTTTTCTCATGTGCCATAGCTTGGATTGATTCTTGATGCTAGGTTGAGTACATGTGCTATGTTACTTGCCAATTTCAAGACTATCTATATTTTACTCGTTGTCATTATCAAAACTTTGTTATGCTTCCGCTACTTTTTAACTTAATTATTATGGGCTGTAAAACTTGAATTTATTTTATTTTATGCAACGAGTAAACTTTTTTTAAACGTCCATGATTAGTAGGTCGTGTCTTATTGCTTGTGATCGAATTGCGTTATGACGTACACGCCTCAGACACGTATTCCGTCTAGGCCCAGTTGGGGGTGTGACAGATTGGTATCAGAGCCAAGGTTATAGAGAACCAGGTAGTTATACTAGGTCTGGTCTATAACCAGTATGTGATCCTATGTGCCTCTATTTGTGCTTACTGTTGGATTGTCTATCTTGCTGCATACATATGAAATGAGATTACTATAATATACTACATAGAAGTATTAACATATTGCCCCATATTTACCAATGGCCATTCATTTTAGCATTTCAGTTTACATGCCAAAGGTTGCATTTTTCAATATAAAAGAGAATTATAAAACCTTGTGCTTGTGCAGAATTATGGCAAGCTTCAGCTATCATGCATTTCTCTCTGATTCTTCGGATGAGAGAGTTGGGATCACCGCCCACTCCGGTTAATCTTTTTTGGTGATATCCCCTAACTGGTTATTTCCTTCTACTTCATGGTTTGCTCCAGAGACTTCTACTATTGCTTCCCTGTTATTTCTATCTGCGCTAAATTGAGTACCTGTGGTTGAGACGACTCTTGTCGCTTCACCCACTGGATTGTGTGGCTTGGTTCCTTATACGGGTTCCGATTCTGATTCACCAGATGAGATGACTTCACCAGAGCACATTTCCCCGCTACCAGCTATTTCACCATTCATATGCACCGATTCTTCTGAGGCTCCTGATTCTTCTGATGGACCCATCCACCATCGCAGGACCCTTATGTTGCTACCGTTGCTCGTTGAGAGGAGGCAGGTGTAACAGCACACGTCCATCATCATCTCATGAGTTTTCCTATTATTGCTCCTGTTACTGGCCACCGCCAGCCCGGATTCCTTCCGACGATCAGCGACTCTTTATTCCGACCCGGGGAGGCTAATCCTTATGGTCGACCTTACCTGCACCCTATCTAACGGGCCGCGTAATTTATTGACTGCAAGGAAGACAGAGTTAGACCTTTACCAGCTACCTAGATTACAATCGAGGAGCATGCAGGAATCACCCTCGCACCATCCAGATCATCACTCATCTTCTTCCAGTTCATCTTCGGATTCTTCGCCAGTTCATTCTTTGGGATTAGATGCGCCAGATCAGGCTCATTCGGGATCTTCGACTAGAGATGTATCACCTAGATTGCGTTACCCTCCGAGGAGAGCACCACGACGGAGTGAGGCATACCGTCGTTGGTGTGCTGCTCCACTATCTACTTTGTACCCACCACCGCCTACAATCATACGTCATCATCAGGAGATTCATCAGAGAGACCCATGCATTCATCTCCACATTCTGCAGGACCATCTCGTAAGAGATGTAGATCACCGGTTGATTCAGTATCATTATCCATGCCAGTTACGGGATCATTAGCTCCTACCCGTGCTGATCACTTACCACCTCGTAAGAGGTTCAGAGATTCATATTCATCAGAGGCTAGCTTAGAGGAGGATGCCGAGGTTGGTCTTACAGGGACTGGGGTTGATATGGAGTTAGGTATTGGTGATGGGGAATGTGCAGTTGGAGATCGTGTTGGGATTGATCCATAAGGGCTGCCACGTGATGCACACAGAGGAGATAGAGGCTGACCCGCCGAGCGCTGGAGATACGACTGAGGCAGGTATCGACCCTATGACTGCACCGTTAGTTGAGGAGGAGATGTAGGGTCCAAGCTGGAGAGGAATTCGCCGTGACTTACCTTGACACTATAGGGATGGCATTGTTAAGGAGTCAGGTCGGGATACGCCGGTTGACTTGAGTGATGTTTTTGCGTGACGTTTACCATCACATGATGTCTGAGGTTCGTTCGTTGATAGGAAATTGTTGGGATTGAGACTCAAAAGATGCTCAGGGACGGTTGGTAGTGCCGATCCAGTTGATAGGCTAAGTGGAGACGGGCTAGATGGCTGAGGCATTTATATTTGAAGGCGGTTGGAGAACCTCAAGGTTCGTGCTATGTTGGATATTGAGAGGGATCGTGTGAGTAGCCTTCGTCTTCATATGTCCTTTTCACAGGAGGAGTTTCGTCAGATTCGTAGGGATCGTGGAAGATACTCGAGGGAGACATACGGAGGTTGATAGTCGTACCTTTGGAGGGGCGTTTCGGCTTTCGTCCATAGTCTAGTTGTACCCTGATCGTGTAGGACATTAGGCCAATGGTTAGGTCTAGGTATTAGCAGTAAATAATTGTTGATCATGAACCTATTTTGGATTTGGGTTGTAATCGAATTATGCTTTTGTTATGAAATGAAAAGCTTGTTTTGGATTCTCTCGCTTATTATTTAGTATTGTATTACATTTATCACTCTTAGCGTGCGCAACACTACCATTTATAGACGACTTATCTAAACACACACACCTTAATACGATTAGTAATGAGCATACATTAACTTATTCTATTTCTCCGCAGTCTACGTTCTCAACAAACTCTCGAATTTCACAACACACACATATCTCACTATCTGGGTACAGTCTGTCACTCTCTCTCGGCGTGAGCGATGGAAAGAAAAACAATGACTAAACACTAGCGCTCTACGTGGAATCAGCACCCACTCACAAGTCATCATTATAGCCGAAGCACTCAACTAGTATCACACATCCACCATGACAGACTCACACGTGATCAGCTACTCACTACTCCACTCACAGCTCAACTCATCAATCTTTGACAACACCTTAAGGGAGTAATATCAATTCGACACGCACATTCAAAATGACAACACTAGGCAACACCGGCAACACCATCACCACAAATGGTGACATCTAACGAGATCAACTGACATCTTAAGCACTAACAAAGCGAGTGACGAATGCACTAATGAGTTGGGACAAAGTTAGGTTCTCTTGGTGACCGATGGTGACTCACTCACTGTGGCAAAGTGGTGACTGCACACTTAGGAAATAGATGAGTCACCATCACGATATTAGATCTTTGCCCGCACGAGTAAACAATACACTTGACTGAACTACACCAATATCTTTGTGACTCAAAAACACAGGCCGTATAAGGTGAGTCAAGAGCTTTATGCACTTGGAGATGTCACTATATAAACCATGAATTCACTGAACGTATGACGAACCCTAGAACGATCGAATTTTACGCGTGAACTAGTGGAAAGGAACATGGTAGTACAGATCTGAGAGACTACTAGGCGACTGCGTGCAGGGTGGAAAGATGAGGCTTTATTTCACATCAGCAACTGTCCGGTCTCCTTCGCCATTATCCATCAAGCAACACACAATAACAATCTCGATCGCGCTCATACTTCTGTATACCACTAGCTCAGTCAACAGTGCACTAACCTGGTGGAACTCACAACAGAACGTATGCGAAAACGCGACCCATGGCAAAAACTGTGTGCACTGTTGGTCAATCACACGCTATACAACATCTCTTTGATTGAACAGTCTGCTACGCGATAGTCAAACTGAGATCGCTCTGAAAGTGTACTTCTGTCTAGAAATGAACCAAACTCCGGACAACACGTCGAGTGTGGAATCGAGTCGGCGATGAAAATGAAAACACACGACAATCGAGAGCGCTCAAGTCTCCTACTCTTCATGCAGGTATCATTGTAATCTTGCACCCATGATGTGCCGCTAAAAGGTTCCCCAAGTCACACACTGGAACAGAGAGGACTCACGGGTGTGAGACAGCCACATTTCGCTAGGTCACAGATGACCTTCCCGACATAACACATACCAAAGACAGACACACGTCTAGCCTGCTATAAGCAGCCTACTCTACTGTACACTTACACAAGACTGCGTGATCTCTCAAATTTCGCTACAAAATCGCACAGATAGAGACCCCTACAAGCTATGCGAAGCGAGGTTACACTGTGTTCTGCTGACAATGCAACATCACAAGCACATCAAATGAGAAACAGCTAGTGGAGACAACAACACACTACGAGGAAAACACACCCCTGGGGCAACGCCACTCACCCTCTAGCGATACCAGCAATCACACTAGTTGAGCGGACCACAGAATGGGCTCGAATTCGACGTACATAGCCACGGCAGTAGTCTATAGAGAGGTAAACGCGAGAGCAAACCTAATGAAGACCCTCTGCCGAGCTTCGAGGCACACACAAGCTGGTAAGTTATTCGAGTATAGCCCTTCCACCACCACAGATCCCTTAGCACTGTCGCTGTGCAGTAGGATGTGACATGCAACCAAGAAGTTAGTAGCACACTTAGCCCGACAAGAGATGAGACCAACGTTTGCAAACTCCTGAACCATCTCACCCTACCCCCCCCCCCAAGAGTGCCAAATAGTGAATCAGAAGTTGTGACATCTACACTTCTTGACGAATGCGCTGAGAGGAGATAGCAACCACAGCGACATGTACACAACTCCAAGTTATAGCGACTTGCCTCCACAGAACACAAGAACCAGAGACACCCGAATGATGAAACAAAGCTCTTCTGTGAGCTTACACATTAAATGCCACGCCGGACATGATGAGCATTTGCCACGAGACACTTGAAGGAGTGTGACAGCAAACTCCACACCTGCGACCACACTGAGATCACAGGATATACTATTCTTTCTCTTCTCTACATCAACCATTCGAGATGCTTCTATATGATCGTACACATGGGGCAGACCTAAGCGCTCGTGAGCGCTATCTCAGCTTCGCGTTCTATTCACAACTACTATTCTTAGATGCGAACTTGAATTCAGTGAACCAATCACAACAAATGATAGCCCTACATCCTGCTTTGAGGACAGACAGTCACAGAGTCTATGTATACTATTGGTTTTGTCTCTAAGGCTGCGTCGCACTCTGCACGTCTGTACGGGAACAACAAGGTACTTCAGAAACTCACACACACTCGTGTTTATGGAGCACGTCTCTAGCTGTTTAGGATTTGTCACAACAGCGCACCTCATTTATCATAGAGCGTCTACTGTACATAACACAATAGAAAGAGGTAGTGTACTCCCAGTCTCAATCTATCACCCATCTCGGCGCATGAGTAATAGGGTGACTTAGCAGCGTATCACATCAGGAATAAGAGGCAGAGGTCACATTTTCCTACTGTTGACTGAGAAGATACATTGCCGTATATTCCTTTACTTGGAAATGAAATATCTGACTTCTCCTCTAGGAGCACCAAATGCTAGAGACTAGTAAGAAAGAGATCAAAGTGAGCAATTATATCATGTGAAAAAAGGCCCAGAAGTATAATGGAGAAAGGCCTGTCAACTATTTCTGGCAACAGGTTTTACGGTGAGAAAACTAGAGACAAGTCGGCCGTAAAAGAGACGACTTGAAGACTGCCGACTGAACGGGGACTTCCAGAAGTATTTCCCAGAAGATTACCTGGACTACCACCCACACGACAAGTCGAATTCCAAATTGACTTAATCAGGTGTTGCACCTGTCTACAGGCAGCGACAGAACGCTCCCACAGTTTACTAGACAAGAACACAGTCAGAGGAGATATATGGTGAAGACACTTGTCACACATTACATCTAATCTACCTGACACTTATGACCAGAACACACATGGAATATTTATACATACCAGGCCAAGTTTCTCTCCACCATCGTGAAGGAATGCTCCAGGTCTTTGTTTATATCGCAACACACATCTTGTGAACTACAGAACGATAGCTACTCACACTCGAATTACTGTTACATAAACACGCACACTCCATGACATTCTTACCACAAAGTCTGCGCGATGTAGAGCGTAACTCGATAACCCACGAGATGCCGAAGAATCGACAGCGTACTTATTCTGAATCACATACACAGGCGGTCACAAGGTGTGTAGTGCACCTCACCAGAGATCGCCTTGACAGGACCGGTTACCAACCGTACTCAGAGTTACTTATGATGAGGATATTCCAAAGACGGCGTTCTAGGCCTCGGTTTTACAGGTCATTACGACAGTTCTCAAGTGAGGGGCCATTACGGACTTGAGACTACGCGCATCGGCACAACAGTTCTTCATAGGATTATGACTCGAACAGGGTAATGCAGACCATAAACCTAGATAAAATTTGACTATCGTTGTTCATTGACATGTACACTTAATCTACTCTACAAGACCAAGGAAGAACAATATGTACATCTTAGACTAATTTTGGAGTTTTGCTCACGAAAGGGAAGAATTGTACGAACCAAATTCCCAAAATGCTGACGTTTGGCTATCGAACGTCGACAAACTTCATTGGACATAACTGATGAGATAGCAAACGGCATTACACGTTGATCCTAGAGCTGAAGATATGATCTCAAATCAAGGGATTAGGAATACACACCAAAGACTCCAACAAGAAATTCGACACAATTTTCTAGATACTCAACAAACACCTCTGACCGGTTACTACACTCTCTAAACGAGTTCCACATCGAAGAGATTCTACCAAGATTATCCACGCTGCTATGAACACGAAGCTACTCAGAAAACACATGTAAAGTTATAACACTTGGGAGGTCCAAACAAAGGAGTGAAACACTGCTTTCCAGACATTGAAACACGCAAAAGTACTTCTGTCTGTTAGTGAGCAAACCATCTTGGCATTGAGCCTGCACAAGAAGTAGAAAACTAAAGTTTATCGGTAGTAATCAACTGTGATCGCATCTCAAGGCGGATTGGCACGCTGTTCACGATGCAGACAAGAGAACACAGGAGATACACCGCTTATCTGCTTGATCACTCAGACCAACAATCCAATAGCGAGATACATATACAACTACACACACAGACGACACATACGGACGCATGACTAGAGCGTGCTGCTCGACGTTTCCACAATCTCTCCACACATCTGTGGAACCCTCATGAAACTCGTTAGCGCCTTTTCTACATCGGCATACATCGAACTGACATGTATATGTTCGTTACTAAGTCTTGAGTATTCACATATAAGCGTATATGTATAGCTAACACACACTTCAACATGCAATGATCAGAAAAGAGTTGCGACAATATAATATATTTACAATCCCATGGGAGTTTAGTAGATTAGTGTGGTATAAGAGCTAGTTAGACTGTGACTACTGCACACTGCTATTCTTTGTGTTGCGCGTTATCCTCGTTACCACACTCCCGGCGGGAACAAAGGTGCACACTGAGAGTGCGGTCGGCTGTGAAGATCCAGACATACAGTCCATACACAGACTCGAGTCAAGACACCTCACAGAGCCACACAGACGACATCGCGATCTTGAGAGAGTTTATTGATCTGATCTCACTCGGGTTCACCTCTAGTGAGATACTCTCACCGTATCTCGAGAAGTTGAGAGCGTTATGAATATGGCTCCAGGTTGGAACAGGCAATTAGTACCAACGCATAGAGATAGCAGATACGTGAGCGACTCACAGATACGAGAATATTAGTCTTCGGCGCAATAGATTAAGAAGCTGTAGCAGCGGCCTTTCTCGACAAGCAGCTACGGAACGTCCGTGTTTGACTCCAAAAATACTACACACAAGAGACACTGGTGACTACCACAACTGTGTGGTGAACGAGTATACTAAGACTGATTCCAACTAGACACCGAGTCCGCATTACTCTACTATAACGAGATATTTCTAAATTTTACCCACACACAGATCACGGACATAGTCAGAACACACACAGATAACGCGCGTTAACCACAAGATCTTTGAAGGATTCAGCTTTTCTACTCACAGTGAATGGCCTACACATGTCAGACAAACACTTAGCCACAGTTACGTGAGAGTATAAGTGACAACGATACATACAGGTTATTTACTATTGACGCAACAGGAGTACTCTATTCAGCGTCAGACACATAACACCAATAACCGAGCTACCGGATCTGTCTCTCTGAGAGTACTCATTTTATTTCTTGCGCGCATACTAACTCCACCCTATAGGTAAGTCTAACGCGAGTGCGGGAAATATCATCTCACGCATTAGGAACATCTAGATGAACCAATCATGAGCTACCAGACTCACATCGGCAATATCAGTTATCTCTCTCTATATAATTCTAATTACATGGATTCATAATCACTAATCAGACTTCGCTCCACACAGACTTCACATCATGCACTATCAATTTCTTTTCTTCACAGACACACTAGGCACATGAATGACTGATTCAATAGCGTGGAACAACGTACCAGAGGCCAATCACTTAACAGAGAATTGATGATGTACCCGAGACACTATGGACTACGCCTGACTTTCAGCGTCATCAATAGCTTCTCGCAAATTGTAACAGAGCATGCTCAGAGTATACTTTCGATGTGAGTCACAAAGTTTTCAGAGACATATTCATACTTATATCTACACCTTCAAGAGATAGCTTTTCACGCACAATAGTGAGTGGAGAGAGAGTGACGTGTTACTCTAGATGCTACATCGAGCCAACCGACATCTACAAAGGTGTCACACATCAACGAGAAGGAATGCTTACGCAAGATCATTGAGGAGGACAGACACACTGACTCCGAGAGGATCAATGGTGTCTGATTGCGATTTCCGAGAGGGACAGTAGGTCTGTGGACTTCCAATACATTTATGCCCTGAGAGATACATGTTATCACTACTCTTACAACACAGCTGTGGTGTGATTAAGGCACATCTCAATTATTATGGACTGCTCACCTTGATGAGGATGTGCTGTTTATCACTCTTATATGAGTACAAATACTGCGGTCTGAGAGTCACAGCCTATGTCTGTATAGGGTCGAGATACAGGTGTAGTCGCGACCACTCGGTTATTATACGTGTGACTGCGACATTAACGAGACTCAGATATGATCAATGAGACACCGACGCGCTAGAAGTATTATCCAAATCAAGCACTATGGACTACTACATAAACCTTATCTAGCGGGCACATTATCGAGATTACCAAGATGATCTGTGTATGATGCGGATAGAGGAGAGACGAGCATGCTCGAGATACTCAGTGTTGTTTGAGCGTTGGTAGAGTAGGGACATTTGAGCGTGTAGTGTATGATATAGTAGTCTCAAACACAGCATCTACAGACTGATACTCACTGAGTATATGGTTGTAGATACTTGTATGACGTTTTACTGATGGCAAACGGGGAAAAGCAGTGAGACGAGCGATCGTCTTTAGTGGAGGACCTTTCTAAACTCTATTTAGACCAAGGTGCGGTGAACCTTGGTGCCATCCGTATATCTAGCAGAACTACACCAGTGAGAAGACTTGAGCCGGACGTCACGTATCTCAGGATGACGAGTTTTATACACTGTATCTCGAACTTTATAGAGAGGCTTATCACGATGGACACCATCCGCAGTATCCAGGGCTGTTTGGAGTAGTGATGCCCTTACTGGATCTGCGTGAGCACGCTGCTATGATGACATCGTAAGAACAGACGTCTCATGGATTATGACATGATGTTGTCACTGTACACATGTTGAGTTATGGAGCAGCCTGTCAATGAGACTAAGACTTATACGTATGGGTTACGAGAGTACATAACATGTCGGCGACTTCCACTATATACAGACTGACAGTGGCTCGCGTTTGGCATTCATCAGACAACACGCTAGTAGGGTACCGAGTATACCGATGGCGAAATGGTAATGCGTGAACAGATGACCAAATCAAAGCAAGAAGTTTTCCGAATCGAAATCAGCTATTCTCGACTAACGGCCTATTAATATACGCATAATTATCGTATACTCACTATAGTACAAGTATTATGAGCTCGTAGAGAGACACTAAAGACATGTTCGCTACACGTAGGGACACATATGTATAGCACAGAATTATTTGTGTTGGTGGGTTGTGGGGCAAACACACAATGAGACATTTAGGTTACAAAAGTGGATGTCTGTAGACACAGATGAAGAAACATATCACGTCGTTACATATATAGTGTATAGTGGGTTGACAGGACTTGGGGAAGGGTGGGATCGGTTTTATTGGGTGGTACACAGATTGATTGTGTGATCTGTAGATGGTGAGGGTACGATAGTGTATATACATGTATATGATGGATATATTGGTAGTGTAGACACTGAGGATTATGCAGGTATGTTACAGGTATTATTTTCGTTGTGTATTTTTTGTCAGCAGTGTTTGATATAGGTTCTGATGTGGTCATCATGTGGGTAGGGAACATAGAGCGTGGGGCGTGCTATCGGATGCGCTGTGTGGTATAATGAGTCATCGTCGGGGTAGTGAGAGGAACGCGTACAGAATGAGTGTGTGTACTATATTTACTTTGTTGTGATTTTTTGGTGGTGGTTGTATATTTAGTTGTGTTGAGGGTGGGGGTTAGAATAGGTATCAGTGTGGTCTTAGAGGTATGAGATGAGCAATATATAGTTATCGAGGGTGAGTACGGACACTGGGGAGCAAACAGAGGGAGTGGTCAACATAAGAGGAGATGCAGGGAGCGCGGACTACTCATATAGAGATTTTACACGTGTGTATACAGAGTGGTATGACTACTAGATCACATGTTCGGTGCTGTTGTATGTAGTAGGGTACATAAGGAGACTCGTAGAGTCTTTTTCTGGGGAGGTGATATAAAGGTTTATGTTTGAGGGGGATTGACACACTATAGTTTAACATGGGTTTTTTTAGGGAAAGTGAGTGAAATAGATATCAGCTATTAGTGTACTCGTTTTAATCAGTTTTCATGACAATATATCTTAGCATATATAAATAACTCACAGAGGACGGTGAGATCATTAGAGATGAGCATATGTAGATGTGTGATTTTTTTGTAGGTATAGTTGAGTTTTCTATAATGTGATGATGATAGGTCTCTCGGGATCATGAGTATTCTTGGAGTTAGTCTTATTAAGATTGTGTTCTATGTTTATATATATTATATTGGTAATTTGGTGTTGTAGTGGTTAAATGTAGTTATGTTATGGTTAAGGGTATTGTTTTGTGGTGTTAATATTGGAGAAGGGGTGAATTGGGTTGGGAAGATAATAATAATAAATCTGAGATTGATTGGTGGGTGGGTATAGTGGGGTATATTAGTTAAATATTAAAATTGAATTTGGTATATTTAAGTGTAATATTTTCGTGATTAATCGGGTTTGAATGGTATTTGGTATTAGTGATAAATATTTATTATATATGAAAAGGAAAAGGGAGAAAATTAGAAAGGATATTTATAAAAGATGTTTAAAAATTTTATGTGTTTTTTTATGTATGATTGTGAATTGTATTTATTTTAGATTGATATGGTTTGTTTGATTTGGTGTGAATGGGGGGTGTGGGGTTGGTGTTATTGAGTTTTATTGTTTATTAATTATGGTGGATTGGTGGTTGATGTGGGGGTGATTGTGATGTGTAGAATGATTGTATGTAGTTAGTGTGTGTTGTGGATTGTAAAATCTGGGTATTTTGATGTTTTGATGATATATTGTTATAGTTCTATGTTTTTATATTAGATTAATGGGGGTGGGGTTGGGGTTCGTATTTTGTAATAAAAATTTATTGGTGGTTGAATAGGTTTTTTATGGGTGAATGGTTTTGGAAAATGAATTATGTGTAGGTGTGTGTAGTTTTGGGTGACAGTGGTGAGATTGAGAGAGTGTTGAGGAGTTGCAACAATAGATATTAGGGTGGTTTAAGGTTAGTTTTGTGGTGGATTAAGTGTAAAATAAAGGTGGAAACTAGACTAGGCACCAATATCCGAGTTGGGTTGATTTTTGGGTCACTTTTCGGCAAACTATACTTGCTGTCCGCCGATTTTGGTTTTTGAGAGGGTTGAGCGACTTAAAAATGTTTTCATTAGTTTTAAAGTAGTTTTCCGAAGAGCTCGTTTCGAAATAGATTAAGTTAACATATACACACGTTAAAATCGGACTTAAAACGGTCTAAGATAGAACCAAAATAAACTTGAAACATTTCGGCAATTTGGAAAAGCAAAGAACAGAACACAGCTAAAACGGGGATTCGGAGCCATTTTCGGGCGAATCGGCCAAAGTATAAAACACGAAAGTTGTCCGAAATGAGATTTTACTATAACGTTGGCAACCGCTAAGCCTAAAAGTCAATAACGAGAGACATTTTTACCACAAATCGGAAAAATAGACTTTTAAGAAAAACACTAAATAAAGTGGGCTGATTGGGTTTATAAAAGAGGGTTACGGGCACTTTCGGACGATTTTGAATGCGTTTTAAAATGCAAGCGGAAACATATAGAGACGTTAGGTAACTAGTAGGAACAACTATAAAATGTTATGAAGGGTTATTGAGATGCCGAACTTAATAAAAAGTAGGGTTATAAAAATGGTAGCGAAACGGACAATTTTAAGGCGCGTTAAACATAAAGATTAGGCGTTTAGAATTTCTAAAAGCGATTTGTAAAATATGGAACTTTAAGAAAATAGGGGAACGCTATTAAACTTTTGAAACTAAAAAGTTTCCTAAAAAGGAAAGTTTGCATAAAATTAGTAATTTTTCACAGTTGTCCGAGATTTAAACTAAGACGTAGAAAATTCCAAAAAGTCTTTTATACTAAAAACCAAACACACATGGAAGCTTTAAATTAATGACCATGGAGATGCTTTACTTGTTTCTTTGATAAATGCTAAGTCATACCCGTACTTACTCTAGGTCGCGGCTAGACCTCCTTATATCTTCATCATCTGTTGTGGTTATCGCTTACCCTTGCTAAGGTGAGTTCATAGCCCCACATTTTTACTGATTTACAAACGCTTTATACTATTGGGGTGAGAGAACCATTGTTTTGACTTTAATAGACACAAGTGCTTTTACGTTGAGTTTACTTGTTTATGTGTTGGCCCAAAGTAGGCATACAAACCTATACTTTCCCAAACTATCATGAACAGTTTAGTTACTCGACCGGAAAAAAGACCGGTTGAGGGGAGCGCGAGTGAATAGATATATCTATTGGGACTAATATCGCCTATCAACGCTTGTTCCACTAACAAGAGACAAACGATATATGTCATGCGATTACACTTGATGGTCTTTGGTTTGGGACGACCGTACTTAGGGCAGGAAATACTTTGCAACAGATGTAACAATGCCCTGTTGACTTAATTAGCTCGGTGTCATGAGCTTATTGCAACCAATTAAATACTTTTTATGTGATGCTGTATTCGTTCTTAGTAGTCACATACGTTATATGAAAATCATGTGGTCCACGTCTTGTACAAACTAAAACCTATGAATTCACGCACATTAGTTGACGTTTTAAACAAAGTTTTTCTCATTGCTTGAGCTTGGATTGATTCTTGATGGCTATGTGGAGTCTATGTGCTATGTGACTTCGCCAATCAAGACTGTATCTATTATTTACCTCCGTTGTCATTACTAAAACTTTGTTATGCTTCCGCTACGTTTTAACTTAATTAATTATGGGGCTGGTAAAATTTGAATTATTTTATTTTATGCTACGAGTAAAACTTTTTCAAACGTCCCATGATTAGTTTCGTTCTTTATTTCTTTGTCGGATTGTTATGACTCACTGCCCATCTGGAAACACGTTAGTCCTCTAGCCCACGTTTGGGGAGTGACAGTTATATATATAGAAAAAATACATGTACGTGGCGGTCTCGTTTAGTCTCGACTCGTTGGAGTTTTTTACCGATTAAATTCCGAGCTTTTCACGAACGACTCGGCTCGTTTCCACACCTAATATTAACTAATAAAATAAAGATAAAGGACAAAAACATTATTATCGTATGACCCCGTTATAGATAACGAGTTTCTCAAGTAACTCAAATACATTAAAAATCAAAGGGTAAATTACACCGTTGGTCCCTAAACTTATCCCTGTTTACCCGTTTGGTCCTAGATAACGGGGACTCTTGTACGTGGTCCTTAAAAGCCACTGTTCATTACCCGTTTGGTCTTTTGAGCCTCGTTATACGTAACGACAGTTAAATTCGTCGTTATCTCTGCCACGTCGTAGGGTATTTGCGTCTTTTTACTATAAATTTAGATTGCATCATTGGTCCCTAACTCATATAGTCAAAAGAGTAACCATTGCTGTTTAGGGCGGAAACTTAATACGATTTTACTTTTGTACCCTCCCAACTTTAATGGACTTGGTCAAAACACATATACTGTAATCATTGTTTTTTATGTTCATCCGTTATTTGTTTCTTTTTTACGAACAGATATCATTTCATCATTTATTTAATCTGCCAAAAGATGAAAATTGCTACCATAGGTCCATAACACTTGGTCACCGAGTGGGTAGTAGATGTTGTATAATCTATCACGGATAACGTCTCTTGTGAGTTGTGAGTCTCGAATCACCAATGTCCACCCAAATGTAGGAACAAAATGTATTGAAACGTTTGTCGATCCCCCAAATAAAATCGTCGGTAACATTCTATTTTGTAAGACGATCGAGACAACGTCGTTGCTATATCTAGTGAAGGAATACACTATACACGAGTCGATGTCGTTAATCTTTAAAGTCGATTTATGTTACTTCGTTTTAGTTCTCTCCGAGCCCCGTTATACGAAACTAGTGCGTTAGTTTGAACTTTTCAACCATAGCGCACAAATACTACGATTCACCACTCCAGACATCTCATTCGTCTCATTAATTTCACACTTCTTATCTACCCCAGCGCGTATCTCAGCACATACTTTTCTCACGACACATAGTTTACCACTTCACTACACTACAAATCCTTGACCATTTCTCTAGACTCTCTGCTCATCTCTTCTGTCACTTACACCATTAGACCTTCTCTTAAATGTGACCTCCATTTTATCTCTATTTTCTCAGGTTCTTTTCTTTATATTCACCGTTTCGATCTATCCCTCTCTCTTCTTTTCGACTTGTCACTTTATATTCTACATATCTGATCACGGTATCCACACCGATAGTATAAGCTTTGAGGACAATGTAAACAGCGCTTTTCTCTATTCTAACACCATAATTATATTCTTACAGTCGCACTAGAACTATGACGAATACTTATCACATCTGATAACAGTAGCAGTTACCTCCGTGATAATCGGAGCTAGACGAGAGATTAATATATTACTCTCTTCATGCGAGGAGTCATAGACCCATATCTTAGTGTATAGAAGTACGATGTACTGTTGGTCAAGCGCTCACGTCACTACAGAGACAAGCTAGCCTTTACTAAACTTGAACATCCATACGCCACCACACACAAACTTAGGTAAGCAGATATGACGCACTTAATAGTGACGACACAATGCTATCTGACCTCTTTATACATTGAAAAGACATCACATAAAAATAATCTCAAATTTTTTTACACACCCCCTACCTCCTCACATAATAACACACTAATTTTTTTGCCTTTCAATCACACGCGACTCTCTAATCTACCTCTTATATCTCAGCAGTCTACGCTAACTTTTTTGAAGACACCTTCTCGCAAACAACACAACACAAAATCAAGCATAACATTTTAGACATTATCTCTTTTAGCAAATCATCCCTAAAACTCTTCACTTTCTTCTCTCCTCAGACGATCAATTTCTAGAACAATATACTACTGACTTATTTGATGAACGTGCGAATATACCAATGGGCGCGAAATATTATAGTATCTTCTTCACAGATGACTAGTACCTATAGGCCATAATCTCTACAATACAAATCAACATATCAAACTGATCTCTCTGACACGACGAGTTACACATAATAAATTTTTATACAAGACAAATCAATAATCAGCATGTTAAGTGATCACATATACTATATAACAAGAATTGAGCACTTACACTCAAGAAGTACTCTCTTATACATTCTTTATCTGACACAAATATCCATCATCACTCTCGAAATTCTAGAGAGCGAGATAGAGCTCTATACAATCTGACCACATCAAGGCAACCTTGTGACGAGTAAACACCTCTAGCAGACATACAGTTTCTCCGTTTTTTTTGCAGTGAATTTCTCTATTGCCGATATTATCATGCTACAAGCGTGCCATCTTCTAATGTCTTATCTTGCTTGCTTCTATAACTCACCGGGTGTACTTTTACTCAACACTACAAGAACGAGCAACAACACACACAATATATACATATAACCCTTCATTTCTAGCATGGATCGTTCTCCGATTCAAACAAAAACAAAAAACCCGTCATCAATATGTGTGAGTCTAACGAGCTCATTGCATCTTAGAAACAAGCGTGTCTAGACTCTTGCGAGTGCTCTTATATGAGACGATCTCTATTATAGCCCCATTAAAAGTGTCAGATAACAAACACACTCCTCTATCAAGTATTTACCATTAGGATATTCGTTTCTATCATATATCACACAGGTTACTTCTAACTCAACACGAAACGCTTGTATACTTCCACAACTAGCATAGAATCTACTGACAACATATAGTTAGAGTTCTCACATGGAGTAATCTATTCACACCACTACATTCTGGATATGTTATACAATAGATTTTAACATAGACAGGTATGCGTAATAGTGATTTCGCGTATTTACGCTCGTCTACACATTCACTACCGAATTTCGCTGAGCCCTTCTACTATCTGGAGGATAGTACTATACATATTGAGTGTTACTATTAACGAGTACCAAATTGTTGACCACAAGAGCTCACACACCTAGATATGTATTCTACAATATTATGGGAGCGCGCGCAGTCAGGTCATCACTCAGAGTTATCTGAGAGAGTACGACACCATGACTCTCCATAGCGAGCGACAGCAATTCTCTACTTGCAAGTCTCTAAGCTGCCCCCGCTCGTAGACAAACACTGTACTTTCCTACAAACTCGAGAGAATACTACAACTCGTGCAACACTCTCTCAGATCGACACTCGCAACCTCCTCTATTCCATGTCTTCACACTCCTTAGGCTAGTCGATTGGAGATACACTATTCACATATCTCAAGCACATCTATATCACACAGTCTTATACACACACACTAAAAATGTGCCAGTAGGAAGTTCTTATCTGGACAACAACGATTCCTTAATGATAAAAGTGTTAAGAATTCATTCTATGAATTGACTGAGGCGAGGGAGGGGGGTGTGCATAGCAACAGGGCATAAGTTTGATCATATTGATTGCCCTCTTGTTGTTATTCAGCAACCTGGGCCAAAAGAATTGACTATTTCACATAAATTTGAGTGCTAGTAATTTCATCCTCAACAACATTTTCTAGGTTTTTATTTTTGGTTGCCCTAATAGCTTCTTCTTCATCTAAGTCATCATCCACCAAGGGTGATGTCTTAGAGGGTGGAGGAGTTTCATCGAAAGTCACGTTGAGTGATTCTTTAATTTTCCTAGTGTGTTTATTAATGATGATGTAGGCTTTACTATTTTGGGAGTAACCTAAAAAGACACCTTCATATGACTTTGGGTCAAACTTGGTAAGGTAGTCTTTGGTGTTTAATATGAAGCACTTGCTTCCAAACACTCTAAAATAGTCAAGAGTAGGTTTCCTACCTCTCAAGAGTTCATAAGGTGTTTTTCCTAGAATGGATCTAATAAGAATTCGGTTGAGAATATATGTTGAAGTATCTACGGTGTTACACCAAAAAACGTTTGTGGGTAACGATATCTCGTCCATAACTATCCTTACACATTTCTTGAAGTGTCTTATTTTTTCCTTTCTGATCGACCACACCATATTGATTAATGAGTGCGTGGAGCCGGAAGTTATGTGAAATACCGTTTGGACATTACAAAACTCTCCAAATTGCACCTCATTATCAAATTCTCTACGTGTCGGTTCTTAAATGACACTAAAAAAAACCTAGTTGGTTTTGGATTTTCCTACTAAAATATTGTTGATTGATCGAAAGCTCAATTTTAAACCTAAAGAGGAATCTAGTCCAAGTATACCTAGAGTAGTCATCTACTATGACTAAGGTGTAACGGTTTCCTCCGTAACTCCGTATGGTGGATGGACCGAAGAGATCCCTATAGAGAAGTTCTAAGCATCTAGTCGTTGAGACTATATTCTTAGCTTTGTGACTAGCGTGAGCTTGTTTTTTTGTTGGGGTTGGAAGTTGGGTGGGGTGGGGGGATGGAAAGGAAGAATGTTTTATTTTTTGATTTTTTTTATTTTTTGGTGTTGTCCGTCCCATTTTGCAAGCATCACAAAAATGTTGATCAAACTTAAACTTAGGTAGGTTTCTAACTAGTTCCTTAGATGCTAACGATTGAATGAGACGCATATTAGCGTGACCTAATCTCCTATGTCACAGAGTGGAATTTTCATCAATCGTTGCAAGACAAATTTTGTCGTTTAGGCTTATTTCTAACTTCATCACATATAAGCCTTTCTTCCTAATACCTCTACCTATGACTTTACCGTCCTTAGTAATTTCACTATCATGTTCAGAGAAAGTTACTCTACACTTATTATCACATATTTGTCCTATACTTAGCAAGTTAAATCCTAAGTTATCAACATGTTCTACATTATCTATATTGAGAGAGTCATTAGAAATCGTACCTTTGCCAATGATGATACCCGTTAATAAGAACGAAGATACTATCAAAAAAATGATGTTACCAGTAAACCTGTCCATTGTATGTCCTTATAAGTGAGAAGAGCTTTCGGATTACCCCGACATATGTAGGAGCATCTCTGCTATCTTTAATCATATCCGTTCGTGTTCCAATCGACGCCCAAGGCATATCTATTTATATAAGACAATAACTCAAACATTTGGTCCACAATATACTCAAGGTCCAAGTTGTTAGAGCTAAACATCCCTTGCATATTGATGCATTTGGATAGGATGGTGGAAAAGAAGACACATTTCCCCGATGCAAATACTTTGTACAAGAAGGAAAGTTTTTCCAAGTTTACAGGAAAAAACCATGAGGTTCTGTTTTGTCGAACAACGTTCCTTTTTGGATGTGGTAATTTGGCACGAGGATAATTATTATTGACTCTTCTATGAGGTGGAGTTTTTGATCTAAAGTTTGGTTTTGAAAATCCAACTCCAGGTTTTGACAGAGGCTTATAGAATTGTTTAACTTAATTGTCACTAGCAACGAGAACTTTAGATTTGTTTACAATTATGTGTTTTGGTCTAGGACCTAAAATAGATTTTTGAAAAGACATACTTTTCTCAGATTCCAGGTGTTGCTGGTGCGGTCCCATAATTTATTTGGGGCCGGCCCTGAGTGGCTTTTGGGGGCCGCCCATATTTATGGGACCTCCATCAGAGGACACCTTTTTCTGAGCTTTCACAAATTTTATTTCCTTAGTTCCACTAGATGATGCTTCAAATGAATTAAACCCTAAACCTAATTTATCACCGGAGAGTTTTTGACTACTTAACATTTCATTTAAGCAATGTGTATTCTTTTCAAATTTATTTAATCTAGCGGATTCTTTTTTGAGTTTTTCATTCTCAATTTTAAGAGATTGGCAAATTGTGCATTCGAGATCAACTCCCTTGTTTTTCTCAAGTGTGAACAATTTATCTTTTAACTCTCTAATTTCTTTTTCTAAGCTATTTATAATGTTCTTTAATCTGTTGTTCTTAGTGATTATCTTTAGACTCATTTTGCATAACTTATCATATTCATTGTCTAAAGCTAAATCATTAATTGATGAGTTTTCATCACTAAAGTAAGATGATTCGGAACATACCTCACTTGATGCATGAGCTACAAGACAAGTTTCGTTTTTGACCTTCTCATCATCTTCTTCACCGCTATCGCTCCAAGAGCCTTTGACAAAAGCTCTTTGGTTCTTATCTTTTGGTGGTTTTGGACATTCTCCAAATAAAGATGATTTTCGGGACGGCGCCGCACTAAAGCAATTTCTAAATACACGTTTTTATTCGTTCTTATCATCACGGCTTCTTTGGAACGTCTTTTTGTCATTCCGAGGTTGTCTCACGAATCTACCTCTTCTTTTAAAGAATTTCTTGAAGTCTCTTACCGCCATGGCATATTCTTCGTCTTCACTCCCGGAAGTCAAACACTCTTCATCACTAGATTCTTTCTTAGCCTTTAAAGCAAGAGATTTCCTTTCAACTTTTGCTTTGACTATTTCGGAATCTTTCTTGATGATCATCTCATGGACTTTAAGGTTTCCAATGAGCTCATCAAGAGATAGTGATGTTAAGTCTTTCGACTCTTCAATTGCCGTGACCTTTGCTCTCTATTTAGGATGTAGAGCTCTAAGAAACTTCCTTACGTAGTTCTTACTAGAATAACCTTCATCAAGAGCTTTAAGACTAGTAATAATAGTATTAAATCTAGCAAAAGCATTATCTATATATTCGTCTTCGGAAATGACGAATTGTTCATATTGTTGAACCAAAAGTTCTATCTTATTATCTTTGACTTGACTATTACCTTAATGGGTGTTTAACAAAGTTTTCCAAATTTCTTTTGCTGTGTTACACATGAAAATTCGTTCTATTCCTTTTCTTGGGCAAAGCGATTATAAATAAACCAATTTTGGCTTCTTATTTTTTGCACAAGCCCATTCTTTTTAAGTTCATCACTTAGTTTTTTTCACAAAAGGGCAAGCCCCCTCATCAAGTTTGGTTTTCGGATTTTGAATAATGGGTAGAAAATCACCGTTAGTAATAACATGCCAAAGATCTAGATCTTTTGATTTAACATATGTCTCGAATCTATTTTTCCAATAAATAAAACTAAAAGTGGCGGTCTTTGCATAGATTGCCCTTCTAGATATTTGTCAGAATCCATAGATCGATCCAAGCTTTAAAATACAATATATTTTCAAAATCTTGAGTGACCTTGCTCCTGATACAAATTGTAGAAACTAGAAGGGGGGGGGTTGAATAGTTTACATGTTCTTTTTACGTTTTAAAAGTTTATTTTCAAAGATGTTTAGATCCGAGTTATATGTTTAACCAATTCACAATATGAACAAGCAATAACTATCTAAACTAGAACTAGATAACAATAATAATAATGTAAAGAGATAAGGAAAGAAACCACCAAACCAAGACACCAAGATTTTATAGTGGTTCGGCTACGAAGCACCTCTTCGTCCTTTTCCACTCCCCGAGTATCTAAATCGAGATTTCGCTATGTCAACAAGCTCCCTTTAGGCGGAGAAAACCGTTTATACATCGCTTACACCATTTTCCGACAGTAAGCTAAATATCGAGTCCTAATCTTAGCTAGAACCAATGTACCACTTCACAAGATATACACACTCAACAGACACAAGATCTAACAACAACCAAGTATAACAGAGTAGGGTGGGGCTAGCGGATCTACCACAAAATCCGAATCAACACAAACACACATAAGATAATTAACCAATCGAGATTTGAAACATAGAAGAAAAAAAGGAAAGATCCACTAATTAACACTTTCGTTTCTTGACGAATACGAGTGTTCTTCTCATTTCCACTTGAATGAGAGGGAATAAATGAGAAAGAAGAGATTAAAGACACTTGAAACATAGATCTAAGTATGTTAGTTGATCAAGAGTTTTAGTGAGAGAAAGAAGTTTTAGAGAGAGAAAGAAGAGACTGAAAAATTTCGTGCAAGGAGGAATGATTTTTAGCAAGGGGGTGGATCCAATTATTAAATAGACAGGGAAAATTAACAGGTAACAGTGGCGGTCTCTGCCTCGGCGGTCCCATAAATATAACAATTGCCTCCAGGCCTATAAGGGGGCCGCCACCTAGACTCCGCTCCCTTTTTTTGTCTTTTTGTGGGAAAGATTGTATCTGGTGTAGAAGCTTCTGTTTTGGGGGGAAATTTAGAATTTCAAATTTTAAGTTTTTAATAAAACTTTTCTTTTAATTAGAAAATATTTTGTATAATTAATTTTGTGAAAGTCTTTTGCAAAAATGTAATGGATGAGAGAATAATATTTTCTTGATCACTAATCATGCTTAATGATTTGTTTGTTCATACCTTAAGTGATCACTAATCTTAGAAATGGAATTTTACGATTAATAATTTGTAAACGTTTAATTTTATTGTAAACGTTTTTACATTTTGTTATTATCAAAACGTTGAGAGTTCAAAAAATATAAATAACGTTTGTAGACATTATTTGTATTAACATAACTATTAAGTTCAAAGATAAACTTTCTCAATATTTAATTCAGATTTACTCTAAAAGGTTACCTACTTTCTCGAAAAAGGGGGATTTTACAATGCAAGAAGAGGCAAGGGGCCTATGTCTTGTGACAGTTTTACCACTACACAATTAATGCGGAACTCAAATGATTTTTATTTTTCAAAATATAAGATTTCTTTGTGGTATAAACTATTCATTTTTCACACACACACATCACTTTTCAAATCAAAACCCTAAAACACCACTTTCATCATCTCTCACAAAACAAGTTTCCTAAAACGAACCAAAATCTTTTCTGTTTAAACAAAAATGGTTTCTGAATAATCTTCATCACAACAAACACATCAACTCACTCCTTCATCCAAAGTCAATTTCAAGTGTGATGATGGTATCATTGCTTACAATAATGTTGTTGCACTATTAGAGCATCCAAACGATTTATACACTTCCATTTCAAGTGTGATGATGGTATCATTGCTTACAATAACTCTTTAGGTGACATAGAGGGGTATGGCTCTATAAAGTACAATGGAATCACTTTCATCATGGTTGCATATGTAAATGGTCTGAAACACAACTTGATTAGCATCAGCCAGTTATGTGATGCCAATTTCAAAGTTCTTTTTACAAAGACTTAGGGAACCATATTCAACCAAAACAATGAAGTTGTGCTTATTTCTCCCAGAAGAAGAGATGTCTATGAGTTTATTAGACATGTCCAGCCAACAATAAAGAAAGCAATGCATGTTTCTTGCCAAAGCATCTAGCAGTAGTTTAACTGGCTCTAGCATAGAAGAGATTTAACTCACCACAACTTCAAAAACATCAAACAAACTTACAATTCAAAACCTTATTAGCTGGCCTTGCCATCTCTCACCTTATCTCAAATGAATAAAACTTGTTATAGCCTGTGGAGAAAGGGAACACCACAGACGCATCATTAAAAACCAAGAGATTGCCTCTTCTATCAACAAGTGCTTACATGTCCTTTCCACATAGATTTGGTTTAGACTGATTAATACCTCAAACCATACAGCCACAACAAATATACCCTGGTTATAGTAGATGAGTACTCAAGGTACACTTGGGTATTTTGCCTCAAGAAAAAAAGTGATGCAGCTGATTACATCATGTCTTTTATCAGAAAGATGGAGAATCTCAATGAAGTAAGAGTAAAAGAGTTGAGAAGTGACAATGGAACAGAATTCATAAACCACGTGTTGGAAGAATTCTGTGATGAAAAAGGAATTTCTCAAAACTTCTCATCTTCTTGTACTCCTGAACAAAATGGTATAGCTGAAAGAAGAAACAGAACCCTGATTAAAGCAGCTAGGACTATGTTGAATAGTGCAAATCTCCCAAAACAATTTTAGAGAGAGGCTGTAAACACTGCTTGCTACACTCAAAATAGATCCATCATTGTCAAAAGACAAGAGAAGACAGCTTATGATGTATTCAGAGGAAGATCTCCTGATACCCAGCTACTTCTATGTATTTGTTTGTCTTGTGCACATTCACAATCACAGAGACCACTTGAGAAAAAATTTTTGTGATGTTAAAGCTGATGATGGATTCTTTCTTGGCTATTCTCTTGTTGACAAGGCTTTCAGGGTTTTCAACATCAGAAGGCAAGAAATGGAAGAAACCTATCATGTTACATTTAATGATGATGATGAAGCAATTTCCAAATCCAATACTGAGGGTGATTAATATAACTTTAATGAAAACAGATCCTTTCTTGATGATGAATTCATTGTACCTAGGAACAAAGTATCTCAATGCTCTGGCAATGATAATTACTTTCCTTATGTTTCAACAACCACATCAACTCACTCCTTCATCCAAAGTCAATTTCAAGTGTGATGATGGTATCATTGCTTACAATAATGTTGTTGCACTATTAGAGCATCCAAATGATTTATACCATTCCATGCTTAGTTTTCTTTCAAACTATTTCATCGCTACTACTTTAACCATTTAACCATCCACAGTTTACTTAGAATACCTTATGGAATTATGTTACACAACGGAAGTAGATGATGCGACAAAGACAATCACCTTTTTACTCTCCAACTTTGATAAACCACTATCTTTTACCCATGACGATTTTATCTCTGCCATTGGCTTAAACTATATTGAGACTTATGTTTCAATGCCCAAAAAGGAGACTGTAAGGGCTGGTTTAGCAACTCTGGGATTACTTGACAAGGATAAACCATCTATTTCATCCACAACCCCAGTAAACTCTTCTCCACTAAAGATGAAATATTTTTCATTGATTTGTAGGATTTTTATGCAATATATTGACTTAATTTAATAAGTAGATATTATATTGATGAAAATTGCATCTAATTTAATAGATGGATAATTACATTGATGAAAATTGTAGGTTGTTATAGTTGCTGAATTATATGCTCCAAATGGTGTGTTTCTTTAATCCTAACCTTCTCTACTTCTTTTGTCCTAAAGAGTGAATTAAGTCCTCTTCCTAGAAAATAAACTCCCGTAGATTCTAATTCCCAACCATTTTCTATCATCTCCGTATTCAAATCAACACTAAGGGATCTACTTTGTCCTAATAAACCTGGTTTAAATCCATAATGTTTCTTAGGATCATCAATGCACGGGTGATAATAGCAATACATATCCTTAGGGTGGAAAGATGCCATATGATGTGAAGGCGGTGTATGAATAGTCAAATGGTCTACTTCCTTCATCCTAAAACTATCTGGACTAGGTGGTTTGATGGGTGGATTAGGGCATCTTTCTTCTCCTAGATCTACTTCTAAGGACGGGAAACTAGCAAAGGGTTGTGGTTGATGCTCCAGTTCATCAAAACTAGGAATTTCCTTAGAATTAAGAGAAACATCATGATTACAAGTATTCAAGCCTAAATCCTCTAGTGCTGTTTTGTCTAAAGGTTCTACCTCAATCGGGAGTCCTATAGTCTCTTCTACTTCATCCAGGTAAGTCACGGGCTGTGTGTTTTCCTTAAATGATGGGAGGACTTATGGGGTAATTTGTGGGTTTAGATTTTCCACCATATCCCATGCTATACCCCTATGCATCTCAACCCAAACTTTCTCATTTCTAAACTATCTTTTAGCTTGAGCCTTCAAATTTGCTAATTCTTGGTCATAAATAATGTTTGGTGGGTTGTCCCATTCTTTTTTGCCTTGGGCAAAATTTTCTATGGCTTTCCATGCTTCTTCACCACTTATCCCTAAGGTTCCAGTCTGCTGCAAAGTCAAAGTCCATTCGGGTATAGTCGTCAACATGATCATAAAAGAATTGGGTAAGGGACAATAAATTGAGGCCATGATAAGGGATTCTTTGGATTAAGTTTTTAAAACGAGTCCACGCATTGTTGTTAGCCTCAAAATATTAAGCCGAACTGGAAGTTCGTTCATTAAGTGCACAAGTCTCGGTCATTTAATTAGTTAATGTTGTAATATTTACTTAATCATGCACTACTTATCAGATTGCTTCCCCTAATCTTGTTGCCTTCTCACACTTGTGATGATCTATGTAAGTATTTCCTAGGTCATGAACGGATTACATGAACCTGTCATCTATTTAATATTCAGTTAGGGCAATGCACAAGTAAGGTAGTATGAAGACTATTACAAGGCCCCTAAGAGTACATTAAATGCATGTGAAATATCTTAAGAGGGATCAACCATATAAAGGGGCAAGGTAGTATAAAGACTGTTACCTGATAAATCAAGAAGTAATAGTAAAAGGATCTACAACCCGACTTTCATGCAATCATAAGCAAATACAAAGGAGGGTTTAGCCTCGCATGTTATAAAGAAAGCAAAGAGATAAATCAATCATGGAACACATAGACATATTGAATGATTAATGATAAATAACCTTACTTGAATTAAAACATGGATTCAAGGTAGTACAATAGGGTTTTGAGTCCCTAAAAACAACCTTTGAAGCTGCTACAAGAGCTAAGGTTCGTCTCCCAGAAATTATACAAAGTTACACCCTTAAAACCCTAAAATAGGTTTAGTATATATAGAGATATCGCTGCGACGGCGTCGCATTGTAATCCTGATGCCGTCGCTACGTAGATGATTCTAGATCCTCATTAAGTTGGCCACGTCCTGACGCCGTCACTAAATCTTTGACGTCATCACTAGATGGATCATGATGGTGTCACTTTGTGTCTGCGACGCCGTCTTCACACTCTGAGAATAATATTTCTTCATGGATTTGGTGTAGGTCCGTAATCTCGTCTGTTTCTTCTCCAAATGAACCCAAGTCATGTGTATTTCCTCCAAATGCCATCCAAGTGCTAAAAACCTAAAAACAAATGATTAAGCACATAATCTAGGCATATTTGCATGATTTGGGGGTTAAATAACCCTGAAATAATGTATAAAATGATACCTCGTCAAATACCCCTACACTTAGGATTTTCTTGTCCTCAAGCAAATGGGCTTTTCTACCTAGACAATAGCAATATGAGGGTCATTTAACCTACTCTTTAAAAGTATTTTACAATACAACCTTCTAGACCTCGTAATTAAAAGCACGAAAAGTATATACTAGCACCTCACATAAGTGTTTGGGATTCTCTCTTTCTCTCGGGTGTATAATAAATTATAACATAATGGGGAAACAGAAAATCAACACTTATTACCTGTCAAAAACAAAAAACTTCTCCCTAGCTTGGTAAAGGATCAAACCACCAACCGCAGCACAGTAGCATAATTTATAACACTCAATGATGTCTTTTAAATGTTGTGATGTGAAATTAGTCCGCACCCCTCTACAGGACACGCCCCGTCAATGGGATACAATAGGGTGGCATAAGGGAGACTAAGACGAGGAAGGGATAAGCCTCACAATATAAATTCGAATGAATCACTTTAGGTAGCGATGCTCATCCATGACACCGCCGAAGATCAACAAACACACCCCAACTACAACATCAAATCCAATCGTATTACTTTATACTAAAATATCCTCCTCATTATAATATTCCAACCCACATACATCAAAACAAAGGGTTTATAACCCGTCCCTTTTTTTTTTGAAAGTGACTAGTTCGGTCCTTCTAGTTCGGTTATCAAAGAAAACCTCGTTCGGTCCTTTTTGTTCGGTTGTCAAAGAAGACCTAGTTCGGTCCTTCTTGTTCGGTTATCAAAGAAAAATACTAGTTCGGTTGATCTTGTTCGGTTCCAACTAAAGTTACTAGTTCGGTTGGTCTTGTTCGGTTCCAACTAAAGTTACTAGTTCGGTTGGTCTTGTTCGGTTCCAACTAAAGTGACTAGTTCGGATTACTCGTTCGGCTTACTCGTTCGGTTTACTCGTTAGGCTTACACATTTGGCTTACTCATTCAGTTCCAACATACAACACACTAGTTCGGTTATAACTACTACGAAACCCAAAGTTTCAAAACTCAAAAATACACATTTTTGATTGGTTTTTTTGCAAAAAATCATGTACAACTAGTGTTACTAACCCTATAGGAACAATAAAAATGACAACTTTAAGGTTTTTTTAAGCCAAAAAATTTTGAATCACTATTTTGCTCTTTGTAAAGGTTTTTGAACATAAATCAAACACAAAAAACTAAACACACCACTCCATGGCTCTTGATACCAATTGAAGAAACATGTAATCTAATGATCTACCAATAACAAGAGAGAGAGAGAGATGTGGGTTATGATGTTTAGTGAGAGAAAGTATATGGAATGGATGATGTTATTACTATGTGGAAATTATAGAAGAAATAAAACAACCAACCCCTCTCCAAGGCTAGGAGAAGGCTTATATAGTTACATGGATTGGCCAGCCCATTGGCCTTGGGCCGGACTAGATTACTAATCTAATCATTACACTAACTACGAGCTAAGACCTATTACAACTTGGAAGTGACCGACACTTTTTGTGTTTCCAACAAATCTTTTGTTTCTTTAAAGTTTTTGTCTGAAGCTCTTCTCCATATCTTTTCAATTTTGCCTTTGTAGCTTTAAAATCCATTGGAACAAAAGTGTCAATCCGCTAAACTAACTTATCAAACTCTTCTTTAATTACTTCAAAACTCAACTTCTTTAACTGAGAAAGCTTCTAAGTTCCTTGATTCTTCAGATAGTTTGACATGTAGATTCTCAACTATGACTGAGTCATGGGTTTATTTCTCTTTGCCTTAGCTCTTTCCTTTGCAAAGTGTTTCTTTCTTTGATTCACCATATCTACCATTCTTTTTGCAAAATCTTGTTCAGGCAAATCTTGTCCCAACACATCATTTGACAACTCTGCATTTGCTTCTAGCTTGGCTCTAATAGTATCCCAGTCTTCTTCAGTATAAAACTGAGCTTTAAACTGAACTTGAGCTTAATGCTTGTATATTGCTTGTTTTGTCTTTGTAAATGTGCAAGTACGGATATAGCAAAAAGCACAAGAAAACGGTCAAAATCGGACAAACACGGACACGGGAACG
>BQNB010042159.1:0-13415 GCA_026074375.1 Tanacetum coccineum | reverse complement strand
GGACTTACCACCCAAGGTAGTCCAGGATCTCCACACTTTCTCCAAGGACGAATGAATTCGGGGATCGAGTCAAGCTATGTGACTCGGTTACCAAAAACAAAGCGCTTCGTGGGAGGCACCCCATGCTTATCCTTCTATCTTCTTTCTTATTTCTATTGTGATGTGAGGAGGATTGTACTCTTCCGATTCTTGTTGTTTGTGCTTGTGATAATTTGCAAGATTAACCTAAAATTTTCTTAAGACTCTCGTGTTCGATGTTTTGTCCCGGTCCACTCGAGCTTCCTAGCCTTTGCTTGCCATTAGTTTGGGGAAATCCAATATCCTAAGATTATTATCGACTAACATTTATCTTTTAGCATACTTGATAAACGGCTTAAGATTTTTGTGTTACTTTCTCCACGCTTGGATTATGCATTCGACTTTTTGAGTTCTAGTATGGGGTTTTATAAGTCTTAGGCTAGGAAACATTGAGGACAATGTTTAATTTTAGTATGGGGTAGTATATCTTCGATATGATCTTACCTACCTTTGCCCGTTGTTCTCACGTACCCCGTTTTCTTACAAAAAAATTAAAAAAAAAATGAAAAAATTGTAAAATTTTTCAAAAATAGAATAAGTGTTTTGTCACAATTTTGACTTTCCTATTGGGTAGAATAAGAATAAATTTTGACCCAATCAAGTGTGTTGAGCTCTAGCCTGTTCCTTAACTTTTAGGCTAAGCATTCGCGGAAATTCGAGAAAAACGAAAAATGATAGAGTTAAGTATGAGTGAGATGCTAAACAAGGATTAGTTGGAAATCTTAAGAGCTCATGTATGTAATTTGTGGCTTTTTCTCCCATAAGCTCTTAACCGGACTAATATACGTGCTATTTTTGGAGATTAAACTTAAATTAACAATTTTTATGTGATGTATAACAAAAAATTTAGTCTTAGTTCAAATTTATACTTGAATTTTTCAAAAAGAAGTCTTCTCTATAAAAAGTAAAAATAAATAAATTATATATATGTAATAATAATAATAAAAACTGTGGGCTGATAAAAGTTTACTACCTCTTGTCGGCTCACAACCGATGTGGTAGTCTTCTAAAGAAAGCACATAGTAAGAATGAAAATCCAAGACTGATAAAAGTTTGTTGCATCTTGCCGGCTCACAACTGATGTTGCAGCCTTCTAAAAAGTCGAGGGTTACAATTGCATAAATGTTATGTTTAAGTTTGAAGTAATAATTAGATCTCTTTTTGTTAAATTCAAATATGCTTTTGAACTTTGACTATTTCATTTTAAGTAAAACTATGTATATACGAGAAACGTGAGAATTTTTGAAACCTAAGGTCTGTGAGTCCCGATACTAGTCTCTGTGGGGTGTCAAAAGCCTGGTCACTTAGCCGCAAGGTTGGGATGTGCCGAGACGAAAGTCGTTACATGGGATGATCTCGCCTTCAAACTCATTATTCTCAGGTGGAACGAGAAACATAGAATTTTGCAAAACGTTGATCCATGGTTGAAATTCAAAATAGCACATTCACCTAAGATATAATAATTGTCGGGAGTGAAAAGTTCACAAATTGCAAATATGAGTAGTGTTAGCATCTTAATTGATATTTATCGGTGATTTCGTTTTAAGCTTGGTTTGGAGCAAGTGAAAAGTCGGGGATGATGAATTTATCCTTTTGGGGCATTCTCGGATCGAAATGCATCTTGTTCTATGATCCCTAATGGTTATGGAAATAACAAAAGTTAGAATATTCTAGGTAATTATAATTTGCTGAAATAATAATAATAATGAAAAAAAGAGAAAAACAAAAATATTATGGTAAAGAGCGTATCTCTTCATAATGTTAAAAATGGGGCTTCTCTACACTCTTGAATCTCTAATCCCACCTCGATGAACACTTATCTACTTTTTCGAGGTAATTTAGTCAAGAGGATCGAGATTCTTATTTTCGTAAGTGCTTTACTTATAGCATTGCGTGAGACACGGCAATACCTTAGTATGGGGGGAATTGGTGTGTGCTATTTTACAAATACCTTTTACCTTATAAAAACGAACCCAAAAGACCAAAAACATGTAAAAATAGAAAATATATGCTTGTTTTTGTGTTTGTATAAGTGACAGGTCGGATTTATTAAAGAAATGGACAAAAATCCAAGCAAAAACGGACAAAGCCGAACACGAGAAGGAAAGAGTGCACAAGAGCCAGGAATTATCAAGCTATGGTCAACAAAAGTCAACCTAAGTCAACCTTTGGTCAACCCACAAAAAGACAAAACCTTCAAAATACCCAAATAACCCTTAATGTTAAATCAAATTTCACCAAAAACCCTAAATCATTAACACCGTTAGTCCTTTTATTATAAGAGACTAACGGTCGTTATGTTTCCTACTATAAAACCCTTTACCCTTTTAACCCAAGCCCAAAACAAACCCAGGCCCAATTTCTTTTTTTTATAAATCTCAAGCCCAGGTCAATTCTTTCACCCCGGGTCAAACAATGAAGATATAAAGAAAAGAAAAAAAAGGCGCCAAAGGTTTTACTATTCACCCTCCGTCTCAAAACATTACCCTGCACCAATTTCACCCTGCTTTAATGAAATTCACCCTTCTAGAAGCAAATCACTGACACCATCTGACACTCAGGTGTCCACGTTGGCGATCCCTTGATCTCTGATTGGCTACAATTACGTGGAAGGTCATAGACGGCTAAGATCAAGTGGTATGAAGACGGTTATGAATTAATGGTTGAGATCAAGGAGGGAGGAGCGTCCCTGGAATCTAGAATGTTCATCTCAAGGCTATAAAAGGAAGCTTTCACTCACAGTTTAAGATATCCAGGAATAGGAGTAGGAGTAGAGTAGGTAGTTTAATTGTAGCTTATTTTTAGCTTATTATCGTTTTCTTAATGTAATTTCCTTTTAAAAAGCAGTGTAATCTCTTTTGAAGTTAATAAAATTCTGTTTTCATTTAAATTGTGCCTTAAATTCTGTCTTAACTTTTAGTTAATTGGTTTAAGTATTTCTTACTAATAAGCTCAAATAAGCTCTTTACTCTCTCAACTTCAGCTTATTAAGCTAAAGTTTGTTTCAAATTTAGCTCAAAAAGATCATTACTCAATTCCCTAAAAAAGGTCTTGAATAAGCCAATGGAAGATAAGCCAGATTGGGATGGGCTTATAGGGCATATATGGCTTATTCTTAGCTAGATCCATAAGCTAAGCTTGTTGATAACGTCTGTTGATCAGCTTTAAAATCCTTGTTTGGTGCAAGGGATAAATGGTACCATTTTCATTTTCTCACTTTATAGCTTAATTTCACTTAATTGCTTATTTTACTGCTTAATTGCTTATTGTTACTTATTTTATGCTTAGTCTGTTTTTAAGTAGCTTAATATGTCTTTAGTTTAAAAATTTTGCAAAAATCTTTTTCTTAATTAGTTAAAACTGCTTTCATAGTATTTAGTACTGCTGCCATAAGCAGTTAGTACTGCTGTAGGTTTGAGCTTATTTCTAGGGCTTATTAGATTAAAAAATTTCTTATTGGTCCTCTTAGTCATAGTTTCTGTAAGTTTTGTTAAAATGGTGACATAAGGAGATCTATGTTTATCTTATAAATTACATTACATATTTTAAAGGGGTGTTTGGTTCATGCATTTAGTACTGTCCATACCTTTATGGTTCCTTAAAACATATTTGAATAAATATATAGCTTATAAGGTTAGGATTTAAGTTTTTGTTAGGCTAGATCAAGTTTTAATTAGTTTGAGAGTTGATTACTTTGATCTGAGTTCCTAAAACTCAGATTCATAAGCTCTTTTTGCTAAATCAGTTCTAGTTGTTTTTGTTTGCTCAAATTGTTCATGTTTTAGTTTTTAAATGATATAGAAAACTAAGATCTTAAGGGTCTGAGTTTGAGATTTTAGAGTTTTGGCTAAAAATTGAGTCAATTAGCATCAGTAGCCAAAAGGGTCGAAAAGCCATTTTCAAGCTGAAATTAAGCTAGATTAAATTAAGAGTAGCTTATAAATTTGGGTATTAACAAGTAGGTTCTTGGCCAATTATAGAGATCTATAGGGTTTATTTTAAGTTTAAAAGCATATTTACATATCTGTTTTTAGGGCTGCATAAGTAGATTTAGCATTATTAAGTTAAAAAACAAAAAAATAATAATCAGCATAATTAAGCTTTTTTCCATTTATCCTTTTCTTAGCTATTAATTTTCAAAATGACTTTTACTGCTGTTTCTGAGTATTTTTTTTTGGCCAAGTGTTAAGTAAGGTTTAGGAGCTTTTTGCCATTAGGATCCAATTGCTTATATAAAATTAAGCTCAAAGTTGCTTGTTTATCTGTTTTGAACACAGTTTTATAAAAAAATGCTTATTGTTTTTTTCAGCTTATTACTTAATCTTTTAAGCTTAATTCTTGCTTAGATTTGCTTATTAGTTAGTTTATTAGTAGTAGGTCTGTAGCTTATTAGTTCTAGTACAAGCTTATTCAAGTTATCTTAGTTAATTTATTTAGTTAAAAAAGATCAAAAACCCTTTAATCATAACTAGTGAATTTTAGCTGATTTCTAGCTTATTTTCTTAAGTTTTAAAAAAGGTTTTTGTTTTCTCAACAAAAGTTACATATTTACAGATGTTTATAAGTTTTTGTTCTAAAAAGTTTTTCTAAAAAAATAAAAAGGGAAGGAGGGTAAATCCGGTGAGCAGGCCGAACCAAGGACCTACTACCCTCCTCAACCTTTTATAACACCACACACAACACACTCAACCATATGCCCTGGGGATTTTTTCGATTATTCTTTACAAAACTTTAATTATGTAGTCTTTTAGCCAGTTATTAGCTTATAAAAGCTATTTGCTTAAATTACTGCTTATTAGTTTCATGCACCCTTTCCATTTTTCTTTATTTTCGAAAGCATTCACCATAGTTATTTGATCTACTTTTCTGTATTTTTTTCATAATTTTTATAATTTGTTTACTATATTTAATAATAATTTTCATTAAAACTGTTTTTAAATCATATTAAATAAAATAAAAGTCAAAAAAAAATTCTTTTTTTCAAATTTTCTTTTTCAATTTAGGACCTATGAAAAAAGTTTTGCTTATCGTAATGGGGTGGGGGGGGGGGGGGGGAGGTTAATATTTTGAAAATTCATTTTTTAAAGAACGGGATTTCTGTTCCCGTTCCCGTTCTCGTTTTCTTCGTTTTTAAGCTTTAAGTGTTCTCGTTTTAGAATTTCCTTCGCCTTTTCTTATTAGTTAGTAAAAATGATTAGAAAATTAGAAAAATCATTTTAGTTTAATTTAGATAACTAGGCTTTAAATTTCGCTTTTTTAATGTCCGTTTATATTTAAAGCTTACGTTTTTTAAATTTTCATTTATTTGTTTACTTGTTTACCGTGCATTTATCTACTATCATTTATATAGTAAGATATTTAGAAAACCCAAGCAAAAATCTTTAAACCATTCCAAAACGCGCAAATCACGGACTTTACAACCGATTTTCAAATTCAACGCTTTGTCGATGAAAACGACCTGGGAAGTTTTTGAGATAACTTTGTTAAAAGTTAGTTTCTTGAGCCCGAGAACGAAAATACTTACTATACTATTATTTGATATAATCCATTAATAGACTTATATAATCTACATTATAAGCGTATTCGGAAGTATCAAGGACCAAAGTCGTGCTTAATGTGATGATACGACGGATAACATATTTTAAGGGACAAAGGGATGAAACGATTAAATTTTTCATGTCGATAAGCATCCTCAAAAGCATGCAAAAGAGTCAATTAAAATGATTAATTTCATTGAGGATAGTTATGGAGAAGTTTTAAGTTTGAAGAAATCAAACCATTTCTTGAGTGGCAGTACCACTCCGCTTTCTGATTCTAGTCCTAGTCTCATATCTTTTGAGACTAGAGATTCTCTTCTTGAGGAGTTCGCCGATGAACTCACTCTTCTTGACCCCCATTTCCACAGGGAAATGAGGAGTTGAAGTTAAGCCGAACCTTAGAGAAAAGAATTGTTGTTTAACCTGAACCATCAACAAAATTTTCACCTAGGATTACGTTTGATCCTAATCCCGAAAGGTTTACCAACGAACCTTCTCTAGTTTCCTTACCTCCACCGGGAGATGAATGTGAGTATAGTGTGCCCGATTCTCAAACAATTAATTTTTTGACGTTTTCCAATCCTCTTTTTGATGATTTTGCTTCTAGTAATGACAAGTCAAGTCATGAGGAGGTTACTCACGAAATAAGTTTTATAACTTATTCGAACCCTCTTTTTAATCTTGACGTAGGAAAACATTTCTAATAAAGTTTTAATCCAATTCATAATGAAGTCCTCGATTCTATTCCGAAGAATGATCATTTTGATGCCAAATCTTATCTTCCTGAATCACCTCTCAATCATGATACTTTGACAGTTTTCTCTCCTAGAAATGATCCTCTCTACTATGATTCGCCGTGAAATCATAACACCATCCTCCAATCAAATTGTTAATAGAACACGAGGGAATATCTTAGTCAATGTGGTTGCAAAAAAAACGGAATTCATCCTTCCCTGTCGCCAAAAAAATTTTCATGCTAGTCCAAATACGATCATCGAGTCTCTTCCTATATTTCCTATTCCCGTTCAGGATAGTGAATCTCACAGGGAAGATATCGATATATTTTTCGGTCCAGATGACTTAATACCGCCAAAAATTGAGAGAGATGATTACGACTTAGAAGATGACAAAATTCAACCGTTGATGAGCCATTTAACTTCACCCGAATTACACCCAAGAACCTTTTCCTCGATGAAGATGATTGGTTTCGACCCATGAGGCGATAATGATGAATCGTAATGCTTTCTAGCTATCAAAGTTCCTACGTATAATTTATAAGGATATTTGACTCTGATGGAGACGTATTATATCTTGAGAGATTGCTTGTTGATGACACCACCCATAATCTCTTCTCCGAGGTGTTATTCGATCATGAACCACAATGCTTTAAGGATGAATCCGAATTTGATACTTTGAAAAATATGGTTAAAACTTTTGATCCAGGATTTACGAGAAAACTTTTCTCCAACATGTGTAGAGATTAATATCAAGAGGACCCACCATTATCTATTTCTTCACAATTGTTGTCCAAATCTTTTTTACTCATCATGTGTACTTTCTTTTCTCCTTCGGGAGTGAGGACACCATTTTTGACCCCGCAACTCTACATTAGAGCCGGTGCACTCCTCATCGGATGTAAACATCAATTTGCTTTTAAATGTTTATCCCAAACATTAATAGAAAACCCGATTGAGATTTTCCCTCTCCATTTTATGCGTTCCCCCAAGGACGAATAAATTCGTGGATCGGAGACAAGCAATGTGACTCTGGTTACTGGAAAACAAAGCGCTTCTGGGAGGCACCCCGATGCTTATTCCCCATCCCCTTCCTTCTATCTTCTTTCTTATTTCTAATATGATGTGGCTTGTACTCTTCCGATTCTTGTTGTTTGTGCTTGTGATTGTTTGTAGGATGGACCCAAAATTTTGAAGACTCTCGTGTTCGGTGTTTGTCCCTGTCCACTCGAGCTTCCTAATCCATTGCTGCCATTATAGTTATGGGGAAATCCGATAAACCTACAGATTATTATCGACTAACATTTATCTTTTAGCATACTTAATAAACGGCTTGAGATTTTTGTGATACTCTCTTCATGCTTAGGTTATGCATTTGACTTTTTGAGTTCTAGTATGGGGTTTTGAGCCATAGGGCTAGGAAACATTGATGACAATGTTTAGTTTTAGTATGGGGTAGTATATCTTCGATATGATCATACCATACCTTGCACCGTTGTTCTCAACCGTACCCGCCGTTTTCCCACAAAAAATTTTTAAAAAAATGAAAAAATTTAAAAATATTTCAAAAAATAAAATAAGTTGTTAATGTCACAAATTTTTGACTTTCCTACTGGGTAGAATAAGAATAAATTTTGACCCGATCGAGCGTGTTGAGCTCTAGCTTGTTCCTTAACTTTTAGGCTAAGCGTTCGCGGAAATTCGCGAAGAACGAAAAATGATAGAGTTAATTTATGAGTGGGATGCTAAACAAGGATTATTAGGTAAACTTAAGAGCTCATGTATGTAATTTTGTGGCATTTTTCTCCATAAGATCCTAACCGATTAATGATACGTGTTGTTTTTGGAGAATAAACTTAAAATCAACAATTTTTAATTATATGTACAAAAATAATTTAGTCTTAGTTCAAATTTATACTTGAATTTTTCAAAAAGAAGTCTTCTCTATATAAAGTAAAATGAAAAAAAATAGAAATGATGAAAAATGAAAAATATAATATCAAATATATATAAACAGTGGGCTGATAAAAGTTTACTTGTATCTTGTTGGCTCACGAACCGATGATACAAAAACAGAAAGCCGTTCTAAAAAAAAAAAAGCTCATAGTAAGAATAAAAATCCAGAGACGATACAAGTTTGCTGCATATGCCTGCTTCACAACCGATTTTGCAGCCTTCTAAAAGGTCGAGGTTACAATTGCATAATTGTAAGTTTGAAGAATTAATGAAATATATTCTCTTTTTGTTAAATTTAAACATGCTTTTGGACTGTTGAACAATTTTCATTTTAAGTTTATTAAATAAGAATGTAATACGGGAAACCTGAGAGTTTTTTAACCTAAGTCCGTGAGTCCCGAGACTATTCTCTGTTAGGTGGGGGGTCAAAGCCTGGTCCACATAGCCGCAAGTTGGAATGCCGAGTACGAAAGTCGTTACTACATTGGATTGATCTCAGCCTTCAAACTCATTATTCTTCTCGGTGGAACGTGAAACCATAGAATTTTGCAAAACGTTGATCATGGTTGAAATCCAGATACACATTCACACTAAGATAGAAGTCGGGAAGTGAAAAGTTCACACGTTTGCAAATATGAGTAGTGTTAGCATCTTCACTGATATTTTATGGGATTTTCGTTTTTAAGCCTTGGTTTGGGAGGCGAGTAAAAAATCGAGGACGATGAAATTAACCTTTATTTGGGCATTTCACGGACGAAATGCATCTTGTATTATGATCCCTAACGGTTATGGAAATAACGAAAGTCAGAATATTCTAGTTAGTTAAAAAAATAAAAAAAAATAAAAAATAAATAAAATGAAAAAGTTTTTAAAAAAAAAGGAAAATGGGGTGTTTTAAAGCTTGTGATTTCTTAACTCTCTCCACAAAAGTCTTTGCTACTTTTTCAAAGATTTAGTTTTGAAGTTTTTGAGTATTTGGTTTTAGAGCATATAATATTGTGTGAGGACACGACAATCACTTAGTTTGGGGAATTTTGATATGTGAGAAATCACATATCCTTTTTATACCAAAAATGGCCTTAAAATGAACAAATTGTGCAAATTATGCTTGTATATTGCTTGTTTTGTCATTTGTGATGTGTAGGTATGGATATTGCAAAAATCATAAGAAAACGATCAAAGCCGGACAAACACGAACACGAGAATGAAAAGAGTGCACAAGAGCAGGGAGTTTGATAGCAAAAAGGTCAAATAGTCAACCATGGTCAACAATGGTCAACCTACAAAATGCCAAAACCTATAAAATACCCTCAATGTTAAATAACTTTCACCAAAAGTCCCTTAACCCTAACAACGTTATCTCCTTTTTATTAAAGAGATAACGGTCGTTATCTCTTTTAACTATAAAGCCTTAAAACATTTATAACCAAGCCCAAAATACCAATCTGTGGCCCAATTCTTTATACCCGGGCCCAAGTCAAAAAACACACCCCTGGGTCAAACTCAGTTATAAAAAGAAAAAGGCGCGAGAATCCATTTGTTACTATTCATTGTCTCTTCTAATTTAACCTGCTTTAAAAACAAAGGGTAAATCCCAATTGATGACGTGCAACAAAGACTCGAGTACTAAGCATCGTGTCAGCAAAAGGAAACATCACCAAAGCCTCTGATTGGTCAAGCTTACAAAGGGAATGACACGCGGGATCCTAAAGAAACACACAAAGAATGAAACTTTACACTAAATCCTTTGATAAAGAAGTGCAAAGCCTCTGACACACGGAATGCCACGCTGGTAATCTGTGTGCTCACTTATTTGATCCAACGGTGAAATATTAGTATCCAATGATTAAAGATGAATGTATGATCAGGATTAAAGGGAGCGTCTAGACAACTTTAAGACCTGGAACCTTCTTCTTTGGCTATAAATAGCAAGCTTCGTCACACACAGCAAAAGGAGGAGCGAGTTAGATAGATTTTTATATTTTAGCTTGTGTAATTTTTCTTTAAAACTGTTTTTAGCTTACTGTTTACTAAATGTAATTTCCTTTTTCACTATTCTAATCAGCTCTTTTATTAATAGAAGTCAAGTTTTCTTATTATGCACTTTACTTTTCTCAAGCTTACTTTTATACAAAAAATTTGTTAAATAAGCTGTTACTGTTTCATAAGCTTGTTATAAGCTCATCTCAAGCTCATCTCAAGCTCATCTAAGTCTCTAAGATTAGATTGAACCTAAATTGATCACTAATTTACTTACACATTTAAAATCAGTTTAATACCTATGCTATGGATGGATTTGGTTGCTTTGGATGATAAGCTTACCCTAGAAAAGCTTATTGGACTTTACTAGCTTATCCTTGTGATAAGCTAGATCTTGTTGATGGCTCAAAAGAGCTTTTAATAGCCTTGTTTAGTGCAGAGGCTTAAGTAAGTTTTCATTTTCCTTAACTAGCTTTAAAACTGCTAATTAGCTTAATTTTGCTTGATTTTTGCTTATTGATATTTAGTTTAGCTTAATTGATTTAGTTATAGTTAATTTGTGCTTATTGTGTTTAATTTGTAGTTTAAAATCTTTAGTTTTCATGTTTCTGTCTTAAAATCAGAGAAAAAACCAAAAATATAGCATAGTTGTTAGCTTATTCATTCTGGCTTATTTGTTTGCTTAATAATGTTTAATAGGATTGCTATAAGCTGTCTAATATATGGTATTTGAGCTGGGTTATTTAAAACTTATTTTGATAAGCTAAAAATAGATTTGATGAATTTAAAGGGGTGTTTGGGTCAAGCAGTACTAACTCAAGTTAGTAGTGCTTGAAGCCAATTGGTCCTTTGATTTCAATTTAAATCTCATATTTGAGTTTATCAGTGTAGGATTTAGGGGCTTTGTTAGCTTAATTCAATTTTAATCAAAGTTAGTTAGTTGTTGTTAAGCATCTATTAGAATATAGTAAGTAGAATAATCATTTTAAGATTATTTGGTTTCTAGTTGTTATTACTGCTTCATTTGCCCCTTATAAAGTGTTTTCTAGTAAAATTGGTAGCCTACAATAGTTGGATTTAGGTGTTGATTCACTTTGATGGTCAATTGCATAAGCATCTTTAATAGATAAAAAGCCACTTTCTAGCTTAATTTTCAGATAGTATACGTATTAAGTAGGTTTTGATTTTTAGCACACAAGTATTTTGTAGAATATTAATCATCTGTTTTAATTTGTTTCTTAAAAATTAGCTTATTTGTCTATCTGTTTTAAGCCTTTAAAATATCACTTCTTCATTTACATTAAATGTTAAAAAACCAAATATATAGTTTTATGTCTGCACACCTTTTTCATTTAGCTTTCTGATTAAGCACTAGATTTTCAAATTGATTTTTAAGAACAATTTTAGATAGCTTATAGGTTGTAGTTTAAGCTAGTATAAGCCAAAAGACCATAAGGATCTTTTAGCTTATAGGAAATTAAGTTCAAAAGTGCCCTTAAGGCCTGTTTGGCTAAACAGTTTTCATTAAGTGCTATTTAGCTTATTTGTGCTTATCTGCTTATTTTCCTAGCTTATTTAGGTCTAATATAGCTTATTAGGTTAGTGTAAGTCAATTTTAGCTTATTTCCTTAGGTTTAGAACTTATTTTTAGCTTATTTGCATATTAGCTTAAAAATCTTAAGTTTTTAAGCCTTTTAGCACTTCTGTCATTTTTAGCTTTTTCAGCTTAATGTCCTTGCTTATTTTTGTTTGTATTTGCTTATTAGGTTTCGAATTAAGCTTGTCTTAGCTTATTAGCCCTTTTCATTTGCTTTTTAGCTCTTAATTTGTTCAAACATTTAGCATTATAAGCCTTTAAGAGTAAAAAGCTTTTCTGTCTAATTTAGCTTATTTCTGTGCTTATTTGTGGTTTATAAAAATAGTTGTTTTGCAAAAGTTGTTTATTTTTAAGTGTTTTCAAAAGTTGTAAAAAAATGGCCAAAACAAAAACACTTGGGATAGTGGGAAGTCCCGGGTGAGCAAGACTCGAACCCGGGACCTCCACCACCCTCACCAAGCGTTTTAACCCCCACACACTCAACCATTGTGCTACAATATCTCATCCGGTATATCTTTGCACAATCTAATATTTATATACGTTTTAGGCTTTTAGTATAATAAGCTATTTTAGCTTATTACACAGCTTATTCGATAAGCTGTGTTTCCAAGCTTATTTTTCCTAGATTCGTCATTGTTTAATCTACTTTTCATAATTTTTTCAGAATTTTTATAAATAGTTTAGTATTTTTAATCATTTAATTTCATTAAAATCGTTTTTAATTCATAAAAAATTATAAAAAAGTCAAAAAAATATAATTCTTTTTTAGAAAAATTTCTTTTATCATATAGTTTCTAGGAAAATTAGTTTTGCTTTCGTAGGGTTAAAATTGCAAAATTATGATTTTTAAAGAACGAGATTGATTCCCGTTCACGTTTTTAGTGTTTTCAAGCTCGTATCACCTTCGTTTTTAGTCTAGTTTTCTTTGTTTTAGCTTTTTAGTCAATTAAGTCTTATAAAAACTAAAAAGATAATTTTAGGCTTAATTTTGTTAATCAAGGGTTTTCTACAAATAGGTCAAAACCGGACAAACACGGACACGGGAACGGAAGAGCACACAAAGAGCCGGAAGTTTTCTACAAAAAGGTCAAAAAGTCAGCAGTGGTCAACCCTCGGTCAACCCTTGGTCAAAGTTACAACAAGGCAAAAATCCCAAAGTTACCAAACAGTCCTTCATAAACTTCTAAATTACAAAAATGGTCCCTAAAATAAACGGGCTTAAACCCTTTTATATAACCTAAATCATAAATTTGTTAACTAAGCCCAACACCATCCTATGGCCCAATTTCCTTATACAAGCCCAAAGTCAAAGGCCCATACAACCCGGGTCAAACACAAATCAAACGCCCTCTTATAAGTAAAAAAGGGCGAGAGAAATAGTTTTTACTGTTCATCTCCTTCCCCGAATTACCACGGGTCAAAAAGAGAGGGCAAATGCAAATTAATGACGTGGAAGTTTAGTTCAAGTGATATAGTACACCTTGGCAGCAACAAACGTCATCAAACGCATCTTATTGGTCAAGCCCATCAAAA
>BQNB010042158.1:0-46308 GCA_026074375.1 Tanacetum coccineum | reverse complement strand
TTGTACATTAGATGTCCAATGGATGAGCCGATATGTTATCATTGTACATTCGATGTCCAACGGATGAGTCGATATGTTATCGTTACATATTCGATGTTCAACGGATGAGTCGATATGTTATCGTTACACATTCGATGTTCAACGGATGAGTCAATATGGTATCGTTGTACATTAGATGTCCAACGGATGAGTCAATATGGTATCATTGTACATTAGATGTTCAACGGATGAGTCAATATGGTATCGTTGTACATTAGATGTCCAACGGATGAGTCGATATGTTATCATTGTACATTAGATGTCCAACGGATGAGCCGATATGTTATCATTGTACATTAGATTTCCAACGGATGAGTCAATTTGTTATCGTTACACATTAGATGTTCAACGAATGAGTCGATATGTTATCGTTACACATTCGATGTTCAACGGATGAGTCAATATAATATCGTTGTACATTAGATGTTCAACGGATGAGTAAATATGGTATCGTTGTACATTAGATGTCCAACGGATGAGTCGATATGTTATCGTTACACATTAGATGTTCAACGGATGAGTCAATATGGTATCGTAGTACATTAGATGTCCAACGGATGAGTCGATATGGTATCTTTGTACATTAGATGTCCAACGGATGACTCGATATGTTATTGTTATTTAATGTCCAACGGATGAGTCGATATGTTATCGTTGTACATTAGATGTCCAACGGATGAGTCGATATGTTATCATTGTACATTCGATGTCCAACGGATGAGTCGATATGTTATCGTTACACATTCGATGTTCAACGGATGAGTCGATATGTTATCGTTAAACATTCGATGATCAACGGATGAGTCAATATGGTATCGTTGTACATTAGATGTCCAACGGATGAGTCGATATGGTATCGTTGTACATTCGATGTCCAACGGATGAGTCAATATGGTATCGTTGTACATTCGATGTCCAACGGACGAGTCGATATGTTATCGTTACACATTAGATGTTTAACGGATGAGTCAATATGGTATCGTTACACATTAGATGTTCAACGGATGAGTCAATATGGTATCGTTACACATTAGATGTTTAACGGATGAGTCAATATGCACATTAGATGTTCAACGGATGAGTCAATATGGTATCGTTACACATTAGATGTTCAACGGATGAGTCAATATGGTATCGTTGTACATTAGATGTCCAACGGATGAGTCGATATGTTATCGTTGTACATTAGATGTCCAACGGATGAGTCGATATGTTATCGTTGTACATTCAATGTCCAACGGATGAGTCGATATGTTATCGTTACACATTAGATGTTCAACGGATGAGTCAATATGGTATCGTTACACATTAGATGTCCAACGGATGAGTCAATATGGTATCGTTACACATTAGATGTTCAACGGATGAGTCAATATGGTATCGTTGTACATTCGATGTCCAACGGATGAGTCGATATGTTATCGTTACACATTAGATGTTCAACGGATGAGTCAATATGGTATCGTTGTACATTAGATGTCCAACGGATGAGTCGATATGTTATCGTTGTACATTCGATGTCCAACGGATGAGTCGATATGGTATCGTTGTACATTCCTCCTGTAGCCCTATACTCCCGCCAAATACTCCCTCCAAAAAACTGTTTTTTACCATAAAAGAAGATATTATCCTCACAATCACCCACTGATCACACACATTATTACCATCACAACCACAAACATATCACACTGTTATTATGGTATAGATGGTGCCATATGAAGCTTTTGCGTGTCGTTGTGGAGCCGAAGATGTAGTTCTGCGAGAATCGTATAAACATGAAACCCGTGGTAAACTATACTATGCATGTCCACGATCAAAGGTGAACAATCACATGTTTTTTGTGTAATATATAAATAATGTGGTTAGTTGTTAAAACTTATTATGTTTACTCTTTAACAGCCTCGCGAAAACACTTTCGGATGTAATTTTTTTTGTGGAAGGAGGAACGAGTCCGTCTACTGGTTGGTTCTCCTGGAGCTTCAACGGCTCCAATTTATTCTCCAGGATCTTCATCGACTCCAATTTACTCTTCAGGATCTTCAACACCTCTACGCTATTCTCTTGGAGCTTCAACACCTCCAAGCTATTCTCTGGGAACCTTAAGAAATGCAGAGTTCACAAACTGCAAGCACTTGCTTGATAAGATAACAGTACTCGAGGCAACGGTGGATATGTATATGCATCCGGAACAACACACAGTTAATTCAACCGCACTATTTCACGAAGTTTACAATAACATGGGAAAACTTGATTTGGAGTAGTTTGTCATTTGGAATGTAATTCGTATGCTTTAAGCGTCGGTATGTAAGTCTCGTATGATTATCGTTCTAATATGTTTAAGTGTCTGTTTGTAAGTCGCTTGTGTTACTACAAGTGGTATGTATAATATTTAACTAAATGAATGTTTGTTTTTGTGTTACTTGACGAATGTGCATCTTGAAAAAGTATACGGTATATCATGTTCAACTATAGAAGGGTAGTGCATATCCTGACCGAACCGAGAAAACGGAGTGTTTTTTTATATAGTTTTTATATAGTTATATGTTAAACGCATATTTTAAAACCACACAAGAAACCGAAATCTTTTTTTTAGTATTTATATATTTTAAATAATAATTATATATTTTATAAGTATCTTTATAAATTATTATTTATAAAATATATAATTATAAAATATATTTTATAAATAATAATGATTTAAAAACAGAATTAAATTTTTTAACAAAATAAATAATCCCGGGCGACATGTCGCCCGGGAAACATGAGCGGGAAAAATTGGAGCCAAGAGGTTCGCTAATTTTTTTGTTAAATTTTGATTAAAAGTTTCCCGGGCGACATGTCGCCCGGGATACTCTAACGTACTTTAATTAACACTAATCACTACTCTTAACCATTCACGTAAATTAACTTTTTTTAATAAAATCTTTCCCGGGCGACATGTCGCCCGGGAAAGTGAGCGGGAAAAATTGCCGCCAAGATTTTCGTTGATTTTTTTGGTCAAATTTTAACCATACTTTCCCGGGCGACATGTCGCCCGGGAAACTCTCCTCCAAACTTTGACTAAAAAGTCTATCAGAATTGGTGCCACGTCGGACGGACTTTTGTCGTTTAGTGGGGTTTCCTGGGCGACAAATGTCGCCCGGGAAACAATCGTCGCCTGTTCTACTTTTTCTTGTAGTGTTAGATTATTGTGTTTCAAAATTATTTTCATTAATTCATGTTTATAAAGGAAAAAAACACACCAAGGATTACTATCCCATCTTATTATGTACTTCAAGAAAAACATGACAAAAATCCTTTTAAAACATGTAGAAACGTATTATCTCTTATATAATATTCTTATCTTATGTAAGATGGTATGTATTATTATAACGACTTTTTATAATCTCTAACAATTGAATAAGCTTTATGTTGCTTTTTGAGTTACTAGATAAGCCCAAAAGCTGATATACTCATAAAAGAATAAGAATGTGTCAAAGAATTATTCTTTGTGAAACAAAAGGAGAAAGGAGGAGAGGGGTTACTACAAATCACCCCTTTAGAAAAAGGGTAGAAATGGAAATTTACTATATTGGGGAAGAATATCAAAGGCAGAGTTAGGTCAGCTTATTGATTAGTGGGTGATTGAGGCATGAAAAGAGTAAATACAAGGAGATGGCATTGGCTGAATTCTAGGATACCATTGAGTTAAAGTTGTGCTTTTTTGAAGCTACTTGTGTCTTTTCTATGTGCTAAATATGCAATCCTCCATTCTTTCAGTACAACCGATTCTTAATTAGTATTTTAAGTCATATTTGAAGTGATCGTATAAGGTCGGACGTAGTGGTAGCCACAACCATGCGTGACATGTTATGCGGCACCACCTATTTATAAGTGACGCCATCATCACGCGTGGTATGTCATTCGGAGGTCAAGGGTGGTGATACCACCGGTAGAAGTAAAATGTGTAATCGTGTGCGCGCTCGTGTTTGTATGTAATCAGGAGATGCGCGTATTTAAGTGAGATAAAAGTAAAATGTGAAAGGAAGGTGACTAGTGCTCAGAGTAAAAGAGCTTGGAAAGTAAGAATAAAAAGAAGACGATGTAATGCTAATTAGAGATTTTAAAGATTTTGAAACACTTACCATTAATACTAGTCTAATAACAATGGTTGGTCTCTTAAACAATTTGAGTTCTTTCTCTGGTAAAATGTGGAACTTCATAGTAGCCTTGTAGGAAATCAAAAATCATAAGGGTTCACTAGAAAAACAACAACGGTCGACGAGGTTTCCCTCGGCGACAGATGTCGTCGGGGAAACCTCGCTAAACGACAAAATGTCGTCCGACGTGGCACTAGTTTTGGTAGACTTTTTGGTCAAACTTGACCAAACATTTCCCAAGGTCATGTCGCCGGGGAAAGTTTGGTCTAAGTTTGACCAATTTTGGTATCAATAAACTTGGCGGTAAGTTTTTCCGCCCCATTTTCTCCGAGGACATGTCCTCGGGGAAAAGTTTGACCATAGTTGACCGTCATTAACTAAAGTTATTAGTGATAACGATTGTGGGGGTGACGTGGCCCATACTTTCCCCGGCGACTTGTCCACGAGGAAAAGTTTGGCCATGTTTGACCAAAACGTGGACAAAAAAAATTTTAGCGGGGTGTTTCCCGCCAAGGTTTCCCCGTCGACTTGTCCCCAGGGAAAAGTTTGACCATGTTTGAACATCTTTCACTAGTGTGATTAACGGTAATGACAGGGGTGACGTGGCATTTTGTATTCCCATGACTATATCCCGATGTTAAATCACAAAACCACTTGTCATTTCTGAACTTTCCAGTTGGTTCGGAAGCTTTCAAAACTGCTGTTAAGCTTTATTACGCTTTCGAAACCATATTGTGCGGACTTAAACTAACAAAGAAGTAAAACATACGAATTACATTACAAATCGGTAAACGTTCAAACATTAAAGCATATGAATTACATTACAAATCGATAAACATTCAGACATTAAAACATATGAATTACATTACATATCGATAAAAGTTTAAACACTAAAGCATACCAATTACATTAGAAATCGATAAAAGTTTAAACATTGAAGCATACGAATTACATTCCAAATGCTAAGTTGATATGGTTAAATGACAAACTACTCCAAACCAAGTTTTCCTATGTCATTGTAAACCTTGTGAAGTAGTGCAGTTGAATTAAGTGTGTGTTGTTCCGGATGCATATACATTTCTAATGTTGCCTTGAGTACCTTTATCTTTCCAAGCAAGAGCTTGCAGTTTGAGCACTCTGCATTTCTAGAAGGTCCCAGAGAATCACTTGGAGGTGTTGAAGTTCTTGGAGAATAACTTGGAGTTGTTGAAGTTCTAAGAGAAGCGGCCAGTAGACGGACTCGTTCCTCTATCTATAAAAAAAATTACATCCAAAATCATTTTTCTGAGGCTGTTAAATAGTAAAGAAAATAACTTATAACAACTAACCAAATTATTTATATATTACACAAATAAAAAACATGTAATTGTTCACCTTTTATTAAGGGCATGCATAGTATAGTTGACCACGAGTGTGAGGTTGATACGATTCTTGCAAAATTACATCTCCTTTTTCGCAACGACACGCAAAAGCTTCGTGTTGCAACATCTTCATAATAACAATGTGTGTGTGTGTTGATGGTTAAGTTGTGATGATAAGAGTGTTTGTTATGTGTTGGTGGTTGTTAAGATATAAGTGTGTGATGTGTTGGTGGTTGTGAGAGTGTGTGATGTGTTGGTGGTTGTGAGGATAAGATCCAATTTTATGATAAAGGTGTGTGATGTTTCCCCGAGGACCTATCCTTGGGAAACACTTATTGGTTTGATTAAAATGATTTTTTAGTGGTGAGTTTTCCCGCCAACGTTTTCTTGAGGACATGTCCTCGAGACTCCTCCATTGAACATCTCATCTATAATGATAGCATCTCGACTCCTCCATTGAACATCTCATGTATAACGATACCATCTTGACTCCTCCGTTGAACATCTCATGTATAACGATACCATCTCGACTCATCCGTTGAACATCTCATGTATAACGATATCGTCTCGACTCATCCATTGAACATATCATGTATAACGATACCATCTAGACTCATCCGTTAAACATCTTATGTATAATGATATCATATCGACTCTTCCGTTGAACATCTCATGTATAACGATACCATCTCGACTCCTCCGTTGAACATCTCATGTATAACGATACCATCTCGACTCCTCCGTTGAACATCTCATGTATAACGATACCATCTCGACTCATCCGTTGAACATCTTATGTATAACGATACCATCTCAACTCATCCATTGAACATCTTATGTACAACGATACCATCTCTACTTATCCGTTTAACATCTCATCCACAACGATAGCATCTCGACTCCTCCGTTGAACATCTCATGTATAAAGATAACATCTCGACTCCTCCGTTGAACATCTCATGTATAACGATATCATCTTGACTCATTAGTTGAACATCTCATGTATAACGATAGCATCTCGACTCCTCCTTTGAACATCTCATGTACAATGATACCATTTTGACTCATCCGTTGAACATCTCATGTGTAACGATACCATCTTGACTCCTCCGTTGAACATCTCATGTATAACGATAGCACATCAACTCCTCCGTTAAACATCTCATATATAACGATAGCATCTCGACTACTCCGTTGAACATGCCATGTATAACGATACCACATCGACTCATCTGTTGAACATCTCATGTATAATGATAGCATCTCGACTCCTACGTTGAACATCTCATGTATAACGATACCATCTCGACTCCTCCGTTGAACATCTCACTTATAACGATACCATCTCGACTCATCCGTTGAACATCTCATGTATAACGATACCATCTTGACTCATCCGTTTAACATCTTATGTATAACGGTACCATCTCAACTCCTCCATTGAACATCTCATGTATAATGATACTGTAACATTTCTTAATTTCAGGTCATGTAAAAAAATATTTAAAATAAAGTTAAATAAACAAAAAATAAGTTAATTAAAATAATTAATATTATTTAGTTTTATAATAATATTATATATATAATAAGTAGTTATTATTAAATTAAAAAATCAAATAATACCAAATAATTGTATTAAATTAATTAAAATGTATCTTTATTTATGAATTATCCAATATTTATGTAAGGAAAAAATAATATAATATACAAAAAAAAAAAATCTATTAAAAATTGAAAATCTAGCCTAAAAATACCCAAACACAACAAACAACTAATCAATATAACAACCCACAACACCCCTCCCCCCCAAACCACATCCAATTTAAACACCAACAACTCCACACTCAACACATACCAACCCCATAAACCCAACCACACCCGCTCCTGCTACTTCTCACCCAACCAACCCAACAGAACCCCAACCCATATCACCTACACCCACACCCCACACTACCAAAATGATACCCCAACTACATCAACACCTGCAAATAAACTACGAAAAACACCTAAACGCCCCAACCCGTTGCCAGAACACACACATAACCAAACTCGACCCCCACCATCACCCACAACACATCCACCCAAACATACCTATACAAAACCAAACCAAGCACTTAAAAAAACATCCCACATAACAACATCAACGCCTATATAACCCGCCCCCAGCCCACACCTACTTGACTCACACAACATCCCATCCTCCCCTCACCCAAACCACAACTACACCCCACGACCTCATAACCCAATCCAATACGCCCTTTACCCGAAATAAACAAAAACACACCACACCACCTCACCTCCACTACACAACGAGCCCAGAACTACACAAAACAAACCACTATTCCCCCATTAACCCCATCCCACCCACAACCTCCAAACTAATCTCGACTACACGCGTTGTCCACAAAACCAACAAGCCACACATCCTCTATAACCCACACAATCCACACACCACCCACCAACCACAACACACCCAGACACCAAAATACCAACCAATACAAGTACCGTACCAAAAACCCTAACGCCCACCACCACATCCAAACCACCAATAAACACTCAATATAACAGTCATATCAACTCCAACAACACCACCACAAACGAACTACCAACACTCATATAACCCAGCTAACAACCCTTCATCACATAAAGACACCCCACAACACACACCCAAATACAACCTTCACCCCCACACCCACCCTGCACCACTAACAATAACCACGACCAACTCTCATACCACACAACCCACCCCAACACAAATACAAAAACACCCAACACACACCCACAATACCTACCCCCCCACTCTACAACCATCCCTCCAACCACCAAACAAAACCACACAAAACAAACCCCCCCAACAACCCAGACCTCCCCCACACACTACACATCACAACCCTAAAACACAACCAAACAACAATTACACAACTCAACAAACCAATACCCCATCACACTAACCTAAACGGACGCTACACCCTAGCCCACAGCGACGCACACAGCAAGCTAACCACCCCTCACACTACCAACCACAACACACCAACTCCCATCCCCCCCACCCCGATGAACAAAGCTCCCCCAACACAGAAAAAAAAAAAAACACGTCGTCACCCCAACGACACACACACCCCCAAAAAATCACCCGCACCCCCCACACCACAGCCATCAAGACACAGCCCCAAACCTCACCAAATACCACCACACCCGCATCAAACATCATACTCCACTACTCACTCCACCTCACCGACAGCACCCACACCAACCATCTACCAAACAACACCCCCCCCCACTACAACACCTACATTACAACCCATCACTCCTACAACAAAACTCAACCACGTACCCGCAAACCCCAAACTCACACCTTCACACCAACACGCTACGGTTCTATCCTTCCTACAAGAACCATACAACACAACTCACGCAACCCCACGCAAGCCCCTACCTTTACCTTCAATCCACAACGCAACCACCAAAAGCAAGACACACACGCTATAACACCAACGCAACCCCTAACACCTCACCACCCCACCCCTACAACACACCCACACCACTTTAACCCCACCACAACCCCCCACAACCACCACAATAAACCCAACACAAAAAAACATAAACAACCCAACCCACACACCACAAAGCTACCACACCAACCAACCAAACACGCAAAACACCAACCTCCCCCCCACTCCCTCCACCTCCACCTCTTATCCCCAAACACACCTTCGTAACCACCTAACACTAAACCAACCCAAAACCACTTAAACTATTTACCGACCCACCGGACGCCCTTGCTCCACACCCCCAACCAGATCAACACAAACACAACCCCATCATACCCCCCCGCTAATCCCACACACCACAAACAACTACCCCCCCTCCCCACAAAAACCTACCCCTCCAAACCACCAAGCGTACCTCCCCCACCCGCCCCTGCCAACCCCCACACTCCCACACCATAACTCACACACCGCCACACATACCCCATCCAGCAACTCCCCACCCACCCCACACTACACCACACCACACCGAAACCCCCCACACTACCTCACCCCACCCACCTCAACCACAACTTCATCACCCTCCCCCAACCACACATTCCTCAACCCACACAAACTCCTAAAAACAAACTTTAACACCGCAAAAACCCAACCCCAAAGCCCCAACACCGCCTTCAAACCACACAATAACCCTCTCAAAAACCCACCAACCAGCCCCCATATCCGCCAACTCCTATGTACAACTGACTTTCCAACATCACAACGCACGCACCACAACACCCATACTCTAAACCCCACCCCCAACACCCCCCACTCACCCTACAAAACCCCCATACCTACCCACTCACCACCAAACCGCCCACCCACACCCCTCGAAGCTTACACCCACCCCCACCCCCAAACGCCAAACTAAAATACAACAAACACCCGAACCTCAAAAACCCTAACCATCCCCCCCTACAACGCCCCCCACACCCCCTACTTCACAACCCGAGCCCAAACCCACCCCCCCCCCCGAAGTACCGCCCCCACCCGCGCATATCTACCTCCCAACACCCTCACTACCCCAGCTCCCACCTCCCGACCCCCCCTAACTAACACCCACCCTTCAACCACATCTCAAAACCAAACACACATCAATTAATCTTACTCGACTATCAACCAAACCCCCCCCCATCAAGTTGTCAACCTCCAACGCCCGCACCCTTCGACCCCAACCACAACCCTACAGACCCCAATACCGCAAAACCAACCACACAAACAGCTCCCGCACAACAACCCAACAGAAACACACACGCACGACACAAGAACCACCACTCCCTAGCACAGTAACGCACAAATACACCCTATCCCACCATAGCCGCCATAAACGACCCCACAATCAACACACCACCAATCCTACCACCCCAAAACCAACCCGCCCACCCGCCAGCACCGCCATAATAAAATAACCAACAAACCAACACCTTCAACCCACACACAACACCCCCACATACTCCAACTCAACACACCCAACACCTCTACACCAAAACACACAAAACAACCCCCCATCCACCACCCAATAATTACCACCCAACGAAACAATACATAACAAACACAACCCCCAATTCAAAGAACCCCACCCAATCAACCTTAACAAACTACATCGCCCCTTTAAAACCCCAATTTCCCCAATCCCATAATCACACAATCCAACATAAACCAAATACACCACAGCAAACCTAAACCCCCTACAAATCGACCCAGCATCTACAACCCACAAACAACTTATAACTACCCCCTTCACCCCCTACAATCCCCAAAAACAACCCACCCCTTTAACACCTGACACCACCCATGATACCCACAACAAATTACAACGCAAAACAACACACTAACCCCACCCCAAGACCACAGCAACTACCAACTCCTACTTTTCTCTCTCCCGCAAAACCATCCAAACAACAAACCAACTCCCAAACGCCTCATTACACTCACCGAATACCGCCCACTCCCACCACCTACGCAAATACCCACAAACCAACCAAACACACCCCAAGCTGCCCCATCAATACTCCCCCACCACCCATACGAAACAAACAAACCATTAGCCATGCCGTTGGAAGGATTCACGTTGATGATAAGCTCCAGTTTGTGGAAGAGCCCGTTGAAATCATGGAACGGGAGATCAAACGATTAAAGCGAAGCCGGATACCATTGGTTAAAGTTCGCTGGAACTCTAGGAGAGGTCCTGAGTTCACCTGGGAACGTGAAGATTCGTTCAAACAGAAATACCCACAGCTTTTCACAAACCGGGCTTCGTCATCCACTACAAGGTCTTAAGCTTTGAGGACAAAGCTCTTTTAACGGGTGGAGACTGTAACATTTCTCAATTTCAGGTCATTTTACGACTCTATTATTCTTCACTATTTATTTTAGTCCGATACGCGTTTACTTTTAATTTAACTTTTAAGCTAAATCGCGTAAACTAGAAATAATCATTCAATGTAAACGGTCACCAAATAAATTAAGGTTTACATCAAGCAAGTGTTAGGTAATTAATAGGAAGATAATTATTGACTTTGCGCATTTTATTTTTATTGGTCACGTAAAAGGCTTACGTTTCACAATAAAATACGTTTAGACACACCTCGGAAATACCTAGACTTACCTAGACTCAAACCAATAACCACTTTTAATCCTTAAACACAAAAATTATTCAATTATTGTGTTAATAACCCATTATGGCCGAATATGGGTAGACAAAAACCATAATACAATGGATACTTACACAAATCTTGTACAACATCCTTTTAATTAAGTTTTGTACCATGATAATCTTAATAAGATTTCAAACCCTTCTTTCCCTCCATAAGCTTACACGTCCCACACTCCCTAAAAACTAGAAAATCTTCTAAGACATATACTAAGTACATGTACAATAAAGGTTAATTAAAACTTGTCCTTAATGTCCCTAATTAGCTAAAACCCATTGTGTAATAACCACCTTGGATCCCTCTTTCTTGCTCTTGATACCTGCGACCAACACACACATACACATACCATAAGATTATCAAAATCCTAAGAAATCTTGTACCATGATCTTGTAATTAAGGAATGTACTAGGTGGTTAAGTCAAAACCATTTGAGTTTAACTAGAAACCATAAAACCACCCTATTAGGGCATGGTTTGGTTTGGATTAGAGACTAGAAAAGTTAACTAAATCCTAGGCCTATATAAACCCACTCCTATCTTGGCAAAACACTTCTTGCAAACACTAAACACTCTCTCAAACAAACCATCTTTGTCTTATCTTGTTTCGGGTCATAAGCCGCGAACAAACACCTTCATAATCTCACTCAAACATACAAATAACACTAGGGTCATCATACGAGGTCATAAGAGGGTACACGAGCCAAGACTTGGTATATTAATAAGCTTTGAAGCTTAGGTTTGATATACGATCACGTATACACTTCGGGTTGTCATTCTACACATCCACACTCAAAGCCAAGACTCTAGGACTTTTGTAAGTCGCGTTCTAAGCTTACATGTTCATATCATACTTGTTTTCTTTGGTTACTAGTCATTTGGGTCACATTAGTTTGTAATTAACAAGCTAACAGGAGCTTGTGCATACAATGTGCAAATCATACATGTTACACACTTGTACATATGTATATAATCACTTGTGTGGTGCTAAAATGTGTTAACATATGTAAAATGAGACTTAACGAGGACTAGGGCTTATTTGGTTACATTGAAAACACTTACACACGAATTACACGAAACTTACACGTAAACTTTTCATATAAACTCGATGGCTTGGCTTGGGAACGTATATTCCAACTAATTGAACGGTTGCATGTATAGTATAAGACATAGAAGCGTTCCTAATGAGCTTAATTTGATCGACATATGGTCGAAGGTTATGAAACACAAACCAAACGCACCACAGTGAACCATAGGTCCACTGTTGGGCCACGAAGCCCATGAATGGGACAAACAAGCTCATAGGATGGCTTATGTATGACTTAAAGAGCCTAATAGTAGCTTAATGTGCTTAACGAAACCCTAACTAAACCCTAAAACCACTAATAAGCTTAACGGACCCCTAACGGACCTTGTTGGGCCAAACAGTCCATTAACAGACGATTAATGGGCCCAACAGTTCGTTAACTAGGACCCCAGCTTATTACGAAGCTCACTAAGCTTAAAGAAGGTTTAGAGAGCTTATTGAACTTAGTTGTATGATCGTATACACATAGAAACCATGCCGGATTCTTAATGGACCTAATGGCCCATTAGCGAGGCCTAATATGGGCCCAACAGCCCCTAATAAGCTCGAGCAAGCTTAATCGGGAGCTTATTCAGATTTGTGGGCTTATTAGAAGCATAGATTGCTAATGGACCTAAGGATAATGAACTTACACTTTTAAAACCCTTAATGGACCCAAAAGCCCATTATCGAGAGCTTATTTGCTTATGAATAAGCCAAACTATAAAAACAGCTTAAATATAATCCTAAGGACTTATTGAAACTAGAAAATGAGCTAGAACATGTTATAAAACCATGATGGACCTTTTAAGACGTTTCGGGTTAAGGTTATTGGGCTAACGAGCCCAATAAGCTCAAATAAGCTCACCCGAGCTTATTTTTTTCAGCTTAACAGTTTCACATAAACTTATATAAGCCAAATGAGTGCTTATGTGCTTTTAGAATCTTAAATGGACCATTTATTTGCTTAATGGGCTTTAACGAGTCCAATAAGCCCAATAAGCTCACCCGAGCTTATTTTTCAGCATTAACAGTTTCATTAAGCTTAAATGATCTTAATGAGAGCTTATGTGCTTTTAGAATCCTTATTGGACCTTTAATTTGCTTAATGGACCTTAACGGACCCAAAAGGCCCAATAAGTAAAAATAAGCTCATCCGAGCTTATTTATAAGCTACCACAGCTTATGTAGCTTATTGGAGCCCAATGAAACCTGTTACCACTTTTCAAATCTTAATTGGGCTTAAAATGCAATTTTTACAAAGTTAAGGGACTAAAAGTGTCAAATTATAAACTTAAGGGTTAAAACTGTCAAAACTGAAACTATAAAGTTTTAGGAACTGTTTTGCCACTTCTGAAACTTAAAGGGGCTGTTTTGAAAGTATAAGGACCTAAAGTGTAATTCTTGTAAAGTTGAAGGACTAAAGGTGTAAATGTTGAAACTTAAGGGTTTAAGGTGTAAATATTATATTTTCATAAACGTAGGGACTATTTTTGTAAATATAGAAAAACCTAAGGGTATTTTAAGAACGAAAGTGATTTTAATAAACACTTAGCGAATCGGACAAGTTATAATATTTACCGGATATTATACAAATTAAAACACGACTTAATAAACATGTATATTTATTAATAACATTTATACATATACTTGAACGTGTGTAATCGTATACCTCCCCAAGAGCCAACAAGTAAAGACAAATACAATAAACACATACACCACCACACAAGTGATAACAGTATATATAAACTAGCAATTTATTGTAGTTTATGCATTAAGTCGTTAGCCTAAACTTGTAGACTAAGACTGACCGTATTTACTTAGGTATTTGACAAAGAGATTCATTTGCCATACTTGGATATATTTATCATTCAAAGGGGACTACCTACTAAGGTGAGTTCATAGCCCCGTGCTTTACAATTATTTAAATGTTTTACATCTTTGGGGTGAGAACATGCTTTGTTTTACAAATTGGACGCAATGGTACATTTTATACAATGATTACGTGTTTTGCCTAAGTAGCGATAACCCACTGAGCCCTTTATCATGAACTGTCAATTACTGAATTGTAAGCGCGAGTGTTATAAATAGATCTATTTGGGATTGACATCCCCGTTTGGGTGAGTAGCGCTCACTGTGCCGGTTTGCCAGACAACAAACGTATACCATGTCGGATTTGGGATGTTGCGGGTTAGAACATCATTCACGGGCATTGTTGGCAATTTATTGCATTCATACATGTCGAGCTTCAGTGTCATGAGCTTAGGAAAACGTAATTACTTTTTATGATGTTTGCATCTGTTGCTTAATCATACACTTGGAAATCTTGCAGTCCTACAATTGATTTACATAAACCTATGAATTCACCAACTTTATGTTGACGTTTTAAGCATGTTTTCTCAGGTCAATAAGGCACGAGGTGCCCAAATACATTGGGGGTCACTCTTTGGAGAGAGTCAATACTAAAGATTTGGGTCGTATTACATTTTGGGAACATTTGTCATAAACCAAAATCTTTACTTATATTGTCGAACAATTCGAAGCCATGAGCTTATGTAATGAACAAGTATTTTGTTAATCCAATGTATCTTTTTAAAACGACACGTTTAGTGGTCGTTCTCATATCTTATGCTATTGATCTATGAAGTAACGCCCTTGGATATTCAATATTCCACTGCAACTCAGATTTAGGGGTGTTACAGATACCACATCGACTCATCCGACCGGACCGAACTGATAAACCGGACCGACCGGTCCGGACTGATGACATCATATAGTTGATACTTTTCTATATCAAATTCCCATGTTTATTGCCTTGTTTTATATAGTTTTAATATAAATTTGATACTTAAAACGTTCATATTTACATTTTTAGGTTAATCAAGGCATTGGAGCGAAATGACGTAAATGATGGATGGTTCTACTGATGAAAATACTTATGGAGTTATTCACTTATAATTTGGAGTTCATTATGAAAGGCTCATGAAAGAATTAAGTGAAAAAACAAAGCCAAAAGTTGAAGAAATGTTCCTGAGATATCTCCAGAAATATGCTTTAGTAATTTGACCATAACTTCTTCATACAAGCTCCTTTTAAGTTGATTCAAGTGGCCATGGAAAGAGGAAAAAGATATCTACAACTTTCGTGTTTTGAGTTAAAGGCGGATCATAGCTGAAAAGTCACAATTTAGCAATAACTACGATGCAGTTGCAGAACTACGCCATAGTTTTACACCTCAACTACGGCATAGTTTTTGTGACGTCATCAACTACGGCATAGTTCCACACCTCAACTACACCGTAGTTTTGGTAACTACGGTGTAGTTTTACACCTCAACTACGTCGTAGTTGATTCAAAGCCTATAAATAGAGGCCGGATTCTGCATAATTAGGCATCCTTCTTCCTCCCATCTCAAGGGACGACTAGGGCACCATCCTTAGGAGTTCTTGTAACACCCCTATTTTTACAATATAGCAGCGTAGTCCCGTTTGTCATCATTTTTAGCTTATACATCAAGAAAATTTGTATCTAAATTAGTTGAATTTGATCAATGCCTTTTATTCATTATTGTTTTGTGTAAATTCTACATTAAGATTGGACTAAACACCTTAGTGTTTAGCGTATTATGATTTTATTAATGTTTGATTCGTTTTTTGTTTAATTATCCGTTGTATGGGATATCCTTATTGCCTGTTGCATGATCCCGTGTTTTGATAGTGTTGAGGGTACGTGTAGATCCTGTTAGGCTTTATATTCAGGTTGACTTGTTGAATTATGGGTTATCAAGGTACTAGGGATAGCGTTTTGCCATTGGGTCTTAGTGTAGCAATTGCTCATATCACTGCCTACAATAAGTTAGACACTTATAAAATCCGGGAAACTCTTCCAGGAGGGTTTATAGCCGAGATGTGAGATTATCGGTACTAGACAGGTCTTTAGGATTATTGGGGGTTACTTACAGTAGCCTGGATACCGAACCTTCCTGGCCAATGGGGGATTGAGATCATAGGATATATAGGACAGGTTTCGATGTCCATTCGGACCTGCACCATAATAAAAGATAATTAGACATTGCACTACGAAATGGAATCATTACGTTAATAGGGGATTAACCGGGCTAGCACGAGTTCTCCTCTCCATTAGTAAAACCATTTCTATTCCTGTTATTTAATTTTCTTGCATTTCCACAATCAATTTAGCTTTCAAAACCGTGACAATTAAAACTCAGATTTTAGACTTCCCATTGGCTCTTGAGACGACCTCGGATTTACCAATCCTACACTACACATGATCGGGTTCTCTGTCCGTTAGTGTGTTGTAGACCATAGGTAGACGAGTTTTATAAATTTAAAACATAAATTTTAATTTAAACAATTATATGCAACAAGTTTTTGGCGCCGTTTCCAGGGAGCTAAATAGGTTTTGAATTTGAGTTTTTGTATATATTTTGTTTATATTCTTATTTCAGTATTTCCCGATTTCTTGTTATCTTTTTTTTACTTTTGTGAGAAAATTCTACTGATTTTTCGTGCTGACTTTCAAGTAAAAATATGGGAGATATAGATATCAACACGCTCACAATGAAACAATACATGGCTTTGATTCGAGATAACAATAGGTTGGGTGTAGTGAAATCTGAGATCGGAAATAACGTCGACATTGAGATCAAAAGCCAGTTTATAAAGGAATTAAGACGCAACCTTTTCGCGGGTATTGAAGATGAAGATGCCCACGAACATCTGCGAAGAGTATTAGAGATCCAAGATCTTTTCCGCATTCCTGGCGTCACTCACGACGCAATTATGCTTAGAGTGGTTCCTATTACACTTACGGGGGCAACTAGAAGATGGAAGAACATGCTTCCAACGGGGTCAATCACTACATGGGATCTTTTAGAGAAAGCAGTTACTTGGAAATATTGTCCTCCGTTTAAAACTGCCAGGAAATTAGAAGAGATTCGGAATTTCAAACAAGGGATGGACGAGACGTTGTATCAAGCTTGGGAAAGGTACAATGATCTACTATTCAGATGTCCGCAACACGATCTGAACAATCATCAAAAGGTTCAGATTTTCTACAAAGGGTTAGAAATCCTTTCCCGTAAAATGCTCGACTCTCAGGGACTGATCCCTATGTTGCCTCCAGCTCGTTCCCTTAAGTCAATCTCCTAAACGAACACACCATACCCAACTACATAGACTCCAGATCCGTTCAGCTATGATTTGATCAAGATCTTCTGTTGAAAACTCCACTAATGGAGTACAGAAGCCACAATTCACACGAGGATAACCGAAGGAACGTGCAAACTGCGAGCCCATGTTTTTACACTGACTTCATGAAGTGTTGGTCGGTTTAACTAGGTGGATCAAAAAGATGGAACCAGTTTTCCATATCAGTGGTTGTGCTATTGAAAATCAGGTTAAGTTTGCCACTTGCACTTTGTTAGGGGTTGCTTTGACTTGGTGGAATCGTCAGATAAGAACCTTAGGTCCTGAAGCATATGCAATGACTTGGGAAGTACTCAAGAAGAAAATGACGGACAAGTATTGTCCGCAGGGTGAAATCAATAAACTAGAGATCGAGTTATGGAACCTAAAGGTCAAAGGGAACGATGTCCCAACATACACTGAATGATTCCAAGACTTGACCCTGATATGTACCAAGTTTGTTGCTAATGAAACTGAGAAGGTTGACAAGTACATCAGTGGACTTCCTGATAACATTTATGGAAATGTCAAGTCTGCCAGACCCAAGACGTTGGATGAGACTATTGAGTTGGCTAACGAATTGATGGATCGGAAACTCCGCACCTATGCGGAAAGACAGTCTGACAACAAAAGGAAGGCTGATGATTCATCCAGAAACAACCATGGTCACCAACAACAACTCTTTAAGAGGCAGAATGTCGCCAAGGTCTATAATATGGGGTCGGGCAAAAAGAATCCGTATGGTGGAAATTTGCCCAAGTGCACCAAATGCCATTTTCATCACAAGGCCCGTGTACTCAGAAATGCCACAAGTGTAACAAGATAGGACACTTTGCCCGAGACTGCAGAAGTTCTGGCAACACTAACATTGCTAATGCTCAGAGGGACAATAGGGCAAATCCCAAGGGGAATGGTTGTTTGAATGTGGAGCTCCAGGACACTTCAAGAAGGATTGTCCAAAGTTAAAGAATAAGAATGAGGGAAGTGTAAATGCACAAGGATGGGTGTATGCAGTTGGGAATGCAAAGAAGAAAGGGAATGCATCAAGGGACCCGGACTCCAATGTCGTCACGGGTACGTTCCTCTTAAACAACCGCTATGCATCTATCCTATTTGGACACTGGTGCCCGATAGATGCATTTAAATCCACTGCATTTAGCTTCCTTTGATTAACATTGCCCAACTCCTTTAGAAAATAGTTATGAGTCGAATTAGATGATGGGAAAATTGTAGGTAGACACTATTATGTGGGTTGCACTTTAAATTTTTTAAAGTCATCCGTTCAACATAGGACCTAACTCCCGTAGATAATGGGTGTTTCGAGTTATTATCGGCATGGATTGGTTAAGAAGGTGTCACGCCGTGATTGTGTGTGATGAGAAACTTGTTCGAATTCCCTATGGGAATGAAACCTTGATTTTTCATAGTAACGAAAGTAACAACGGGAGAGAATCTTGGTTGACCATTAACTCATGTTCAAAGCCTCAAGAGTACATGGCGAAAGGATGTCAGATCTTTGTTACAGATATCCGCCAAGAAGGAGGAGGACAAGTCGGAAGGAAAGCAACTTAAGGACGTACCAATCATTTGAATATTTTCTAAAGTGTTTCCCGGGACTTTATAACCTGGTCTTCCTCTGGCTCGACCAGTGGAATTCTAGATTGACTTAATTCCAGGAGCCGCGCCCGTAGTCGAGCCACCGTTTCGATTGGCATCGTCACTCAAAAATGAAGGAATTGTCTGAATAAAACTACATAAGATCTTTCCGACAGGGCGTCATAAGGACCTAGTTCCTCACCTTGGGGAAGCCAAAAAAAAAGAGCCCCGTTCCCCGATCTTGTTCGTCAACACTAAAAGTAGAAGGATGGGTCATTCAGGAATGTTGCATCGACTACAGGGAATTAAATAAGTGACAGGTGAAGAATCGTTATCAACTCCCGAGGATCGTACGATTTTTTTGATCCACTCTAGGGATCAGTATTTATTCGAAAGATAGATTTAAGATAGGGTTAGCACTAGCTTTGAGTGCGAGAGCAAGAACATTCCAAAGCCGGCATTTCCAAACGCGTTTGTCAATTACGTGTTGCAGGTTAGGCCATTCAGGCTAACAAACGCACTGCGGTATATTCATGGCCTCATGCAACCAAGTGTGCAAGCCCTCTCCCTTTCTTGGATAAGTTCGTATCGGCTTCCACTGATGACATACTTATTTAGTCAATGTGTGTGTTGTAGTGTCTCGCTCGCACGTTACCTGCGTGTGTGGTGGGAAAGAACAAGAAAAGACGACAAAGAAATGAATATAGAGAAAATTAAAGTAAGACTATGCCGTTGTAAAGAAGGTAGAGGGAAAGAAGACTGAACGGAAAGAGAAGAACAAGGAGAACGTAAAGATAGAAAGTAAGTAAACAGGAAGAGAAGCCTCGAGATAAAAAGGAAAGAGTATCCTAAAGGAACAAGGTTTAAGAACAACTAAGAAGTCTCTTAGTATGAAAAGGAATAAGAGTAAAAGAAGGAAGAATACAGTAGTTAAAAAGACGAAAGAGAAGTTATAGAAAGGATTAATGAAGGAAGAGAAAAAAAAGAAGAATAAAATAATCTCGATAGTGAAAAAGAGAACATATAAGAACAGAAATGATAGAACAAGAAGAATTATACGTATTAACGAAGTAAAGAAGAAAGAAAAGAAATGGTTAAAGAAAAGTCTATAGATATAGAATACGAAGAGAGAATGAACAGATAAAAAGATGGAGAGAGTATACATCTCGTTTGGTTATAGAAAATTTGAAAGAAATTAAAATTAGAACGATTATATGATTATAAAAGATGGAAAGTAGATAAAGAAAATAGATGAAGCTAAGAGTACTCAGATACTAGATTTACTTATGCTTGATAGAAAAGAAGAGAGCGAATGTAGAAAACATTCCTCATTTACCTATGATGGAAACTGTGAGGATCTAGTATTGAGCATCTAATTAGATAAAAGAGATTATGAAATGAAACGAAAGTGATACAATTGCTGATTGGGAAGGATAAAGAATAAAAGATAGAAATGAATCAGATTAAAGATAAAGATAAAAGAAAGAAAAGAAAGATGAGAGCAAGTAAAAACAATTAACATATAAGGGAATAAGTACCTTAAATTATAAGAATCTAGAGTTAATAAAGATGAATATAAAATGGAACCACAAGAACCCCGCGATACATCTTTTTAGGCAAAGAACAGTTTAAAAGAAACAATAGCTAGATACAATTAGAATGTCCCAGGACTAACTTGAGAGAACGTTGGAAGTAAGTAGAAAAATAATAGAAAAAAACAGAGAAAATAAAAAAAGAAAGAAGAAAAGATAAAAGGAAATCAGAAAGATAGATAGAATGAACAAAAGAAAAAAAGTAAAAAATTGAATAAGGGGATAAAAGAAGATATACTAAGAGAGTTAAGTAAAGAAAGAACAGAAAAGAAGATAAAGAAAAGAATAAGAAGAGAAAATAAGAAAAAAAAAAGAGGTAAGAAAAGAAATGAGAAGAAGAATTGGAATGATTAAGAAATGAAAAGCAAGTAGAAAAGTCTGTACTTAAGAATAAAATTAGAATGAAATGAAAGAATATGAAAAGATACTAGGATAATGAATAGAATTAGAAAGAAATGGAACAACTATGAGTGAAAAAATCCATCCTTGTTGGTAAGAAAACAAGAATCATTTAGAATTACAGAGACGATTCGTATAATATTTCATATATATTTAATGTAAAATTTTTTTTTAAGTGGTAGAGCAAGTGCGAAGATTAAGTAGAATCATGAAAAGAATCTTATTATAAGACACTATGGGAAAAATACAGAAATCAAAGTAACAGAAGAATGAAAAGTAAGAAAAAAGAGTAATCATTTAAGAAGAAAAAAAGTAAAAAAAGTAATGAAAAAGAAAAATAGAAACTATCTTTGGAATGAGAAAGGAAACTTAGAAACAGACTAGTAAAGAATGTAAGTAGTGTAGAACATATAATAGAGAAGAATGAGTAATAGAATCGAAATTAAGTAAAGAAGATACTGAGTCAGTTAAGTAACAGATTAAAGAAGAACTAGTAAGAGAAAAAGAAAGAACCAAGGTAAGAATGAGAGAAAAAAGATAGTGATAGAAAATGTTGAAGAGAAAAAGAGAGAATAAAAAAAGAAAGAATAGAAGAAGGAAAAAAGATGAAATAATTAAGAAAATGTAAAGTATGAGAAAAAGAAAAGAAAAAAGGAATAAAAGAGTAATAGATAAGATAGATGAATCGAAGTAGAAAAAGTGGATAGTACCATCCCCCCAGGAGAAGAAAGAAAAGAGAAATGCATCGAAGACCCAAAGATGAGAGGGAAAAGGAGTCAGTTACTATAAGTAACATATGTATATGAGAGAGAAGAATGAAAGACGAAAGAATAAATATTGAAGAAAGAAGAATAGATATATACATTAAAGAGATAAGATACATAGAATTGCAATAGATATATTAGATGAAAGAATGAGAAGAAAAGTGTACATAAAAGATAGAGATGATATTAGAAGAATTTAGATGATGAGTTGAGACACTAATGTTACGAGTTTTTTATAATTTAAATTTATTAGAAAAAGATTATGATTTAGTACAAAATTGAAATTGAAATAGAAAATTAGAAAGAAAATGAGAACATAAAAAGAACTAAGAAATAATAAGTATGAAGAAGTACATGGAAGTATAGTAAAGAATAACATGAATGAAGATAAAGAGTAGTAAGAACAAGTAATGAATAAGTATGAAAGACATATAGATATAGAATAACATAATTAATGAAAGAAAGTAAGAACTGGAATCAGAAAACATTTAAGATTATGAAATCCGAATGAATCAAGAAGTTAGAGAATAAGAACATACTTTTAAATAAAAGTAGTAATCAGAAATCATATGTAGTGGAATGAAATCATATTAAAATTATAGATGGAACCGTATAATTAAGGAATAGTTAGTGCAATGGAAAGATATTAGCAAATATGAGAACTAAGTTAGAACATGAATAAGTTGAAACTATTAAGATGTATCTTACTTAATACTATTGGGAAATGAAAATTCAGAATATGTCGTTGATGGATTGGTGACTCTGTCGCTCTCTGCCTTTGCAGTGCTTTTGTTTGTGCTGTTTGTGGGGTGGGGTAAGGTGGGTGGGGTGGGGGTCGGGATTTGTGGGTGGTGCGTTGCGTGGGGTGTTGGGGGTGGCGTTGATGGGTGAGCTATGTGTACTACGTTGGCGTGGGTGGGTGCTGGGGTGGGGTTGCTGGGAGGGGGGGTTGGTGGGGGGAGGGTGGGGTTGTTGGGGTGGGGGAGGTGGGGTTGGGTGGGCGTGTGTGGTAGGGTGGGGGTGGTTGGTTGGGTTGGGCTTATTGCGAGGGTTTGGTGTGTTTTGGGTAAGTGGTGTTACCCGTTTAGTAGCTTGGCGGGGTGTGGGGGTATGCGATCGGCGTTTGGTTTATATTTTTGTATTACTGGGTGTGGAAATCCCTTTAGAAAATGTGTTTGATGTGGGAATCTATTAAAGCGTTTTTTCGATCCTCGGGTGTCATATTTATAAAGTCAGTGAGTGGAATGTGGATGGGGACAGGGAGAGTAGTTGTGGAGTGATTATGTAAGGAGGGGATGTTAAACCATGGTGGGATCGGGGATTAGTGGAGGATATGATAGATGGTGTGGAAATGGATGTGGATATCAGTGATGTGTGTGGCTAAGGAGATGTAGAGTGATGGGGAAGTGGATAAGTGACATTTACCCGGGCGGAGAGTGGTTTTTTAGGTTTGGTGTTTGGGGGGGGCGGTAGGTCTTTGTGGGTTGTTTTATTGGGAAATTATTTTTTATAACGAATTTATTATTTCTTCCATTTGTCAAGCTTAGTTATTTTATTTTAATTCCCTGTTGTATAGTCGATTCACATCCTGGGATATGACCCATCCTTCTTTTTGACGAAACAAGGGTGATAGCGATCGGGGGGCTCTCCCCATAGGTTGAGGGGGGAACTAGGTCTTATGAAAGCCCTTCTTTCACCACTCTGTCGGAGGAGAAAATTGGAAAGTTCTTGTAGTTTTCTGACTATTCATTCATTTTTTGGACGATGCCAATCGATACGGTGCTCGATCTTTACGGTGCGCGTGGTCCTGGAAATTAAGGTCAATCTAGAATTCCTCTCGGTCGAGCCAGAGGAAGACCCGGTAAGTCCTCGGGAAACACTTTAGGAAAATATAAGATGTTGGTTCGTTCCCTTTTACCCCTTTTTTTTTTGTCCTTTTTTTTTGTTTTTTATTTTTTTTTATTTTTTTTTTTTTTTTTTTTTTCTTTTTTTTTTATTTTTTACACTCTTAATACTTTATTGCCCTTTTTCCTTTTTTTTTTTTTCTTTTTTTTTTTTTAAATACTTTTTTGTTTATTCCCCTTGTTTTCTTGTTTTATAACCTTTTGTTTGCTTTCCTTCGACTTGTCCTCCTCCTTCTTGGAGGAGTTTCTGTAACAAAGATCTGACATCCTCTTTCGCCATGTATCTTGAGCTTTTTGAAATGAGTTATTGGCTCAACCAAGATTCTCTCCCGTCGTTACTTTCGTTACCATGAAAAATCAAGGTTTCATTCCCATAGGGAACTCGAACAAGTTTCTCATCACACACGATCACGGCGTGACACCTTCTTAACCAATCCATGCCGATAATAACGTCGAAACTACCCAGTTCTACGGGATTAGGTCTATGTTGAACGGACCATGATTTAAAAATTTTAATGTGCAAACCCCAATTTAATAGTGTCTACCCTGACAAATTTTTCCCATCAGATAATGTCGACATCATTAACTATTTTCTAATGGAGTTGGGGGCAATGTTAATCTAGAACTATATGCAGTGGATATAAAGTTCTATCGGACCTGTGTCAAATGGGATAGATGCTAGCGGTTGTTTAAGAGGACGTTATCCTGTAACGGACATTGAGTCCGGGTCCCTCAATGCATTCCCTTTCTTCTTTGCATTCCCAACTACATACACCCATCCTTGTGCATTTACACTTCCCTCATTCTTATTCTTTAACTTTGGACAATCCTTCTTGTTTTTTGAAAGGGCCTTGGGTAGCGACTCTGGCGTTTTCAAACAACTTTGCACATTGGAGTAGTTGGGAGGAGAATTTTTTCCCCCTATAGTCACCTGTTTTATGAGCCTTTGATTGAAAGCAATGATGTTAGTGTTTCCAGAACTTTCTTTGCATGTGAGGTGGGTGTGACCTGAGTGGTACTGCTGTGTGCATGGTTGGAGTTGCTAGGTCTGGCTCGGGCACTTTTTTTCATTTTGGGGGGGGGTTTGGCGGTTTGGGCTATTTCTGCTGCAATGATTAATTGTTGGCCTTTTTGGTTAGTTTTGGGTATGTTGGAAGTTTGTTGTTGTCCTGTGCGTGTTTCTCGTGTTGCATTGTCTGGTTTGTACACGGGGCCGTTCTTTTTCCTTGTTTGTTCCCTTTGTGTTCTTGCTTCCTTTTGTGATGAAAAATTGGGGTGGGAAAATGGAAATGGCATTTGGTTGCACTTGGGCAAATTACACCATTTTCTGTGCTTTTCTTTTTGCCCCTATCACCAGACCTAGATATTATAATAGACCTTCTTGGCGACAATTCTGCCTCTTGAATGGTTGTTGTTGGTGACCATGGTCTGTTTCTGGTATGAATCATTCAGCCTTCTTTTTTTGTTGTCAGTACTGTCTTTCCGCATTGGTGGGGGACGTTTCCGATCCTTCAATTCGTTGCCAACTCAATTGTCTCATCCCATCGTCTGGGGTCTGGCAGGGACCTTGTCATTTCCATATATAGTTATCAGGAAGTCCCGGATGTACTTGTCAAACCTTCCTCTCAGTTTCATTAGCTACATTACTGGTATCATTCAGGGTCAAGCTCGTGGGAATCTCAGTGTATGTTGGGGACATCGTTCCTATTGACCTTTAGGTTCCATAACTCGATCTTTAGTTTCTTGATTTCACCTTGCGGACATGACGTGTCCGTCACAGTTTCTTCTTGAGTAACTTCCCAAGTATTGCATATGCTTCGGACTAGGTTTCTTATCTGAGATTCCACATGTCATTGCAACCCCTAACAAACGTGCAAGTGGCAAACTTAACCTGATTTTCAATAGCCAACCATAACTATTGATATGGATCAAACTGGTTCATCTTTTGATCCCCTAGTTAAACCGTCCAACACTTCATTGTAGTCAGGTGTAAAAATAAGGGCTAGCATGAGTTTGCACGTTCCTTCGGTTATCCTCGTGTGAACTGTGGCTTCTGTCTCCATTGGTAGAGTTTCACAGAAGAGCTTGATCAATCATAGCTTAAACGGATTCTGGAGTAATGTTGTTTGGGTTGGTGTTGTTAGATGGGGTATTAGGTCCTCGTCTTGTCACAGACAGGTGCCTTGATTCGTCAATACAAGAGACAAAACGGGATATCATAATCAGGACATGGTATACAATTATTTACAGATGAGATAACAACACAGAGGGTATATAATACAACAAATAACACACTCTTTTCATTTCATAAAATTGGAAATGTTTTTTACATAAATAGTTTTTTTTGGTACACAAGTTACAATACAAAAGATCCAATGCTAGGCTAGCAGGAGAACCCCTTATACTTAACATGTCTGAAAAAAACAGCCTTAGCAAAAAATAAATTGACATAAACCACAAGATGTGACTATCAGCATACCTAGAAAGAAGCCTACCTGGTGATCTGGGGTCTAGCATCTGATCCTGGCTGTCTAGCCTCTCCTCTGCTGCCCTCGCGAGTGATACAACTCGGCTGCATTTGTTGTCCATCTCTTCGCCTTATGTCTCTCATCTTACTCGGAGAGTCTTTTCCTCTGTGCCTGAACCTATGGGCAGTCTCTCTGGATGCTCTGCCCCATCTCAGCCTGCTGCACTCTTGGAAGCGAGTTCATGTACCTGTGCGTGTCTGAATAGGGTAACCCTGCCAATGTAGCTATTGTGTGTCTGATGTGCGTAGATAGAGTTGAGAATCGTATGCGTATACCTATCCGGTGATTGGCGGGTTTGGGTTCGTTGGGTTTTTGTACAGCATCTTGTGGTTGGGGTTTTTATTTAGGATTTTTAACACATCCTCACCTTTGGAAGGTTGTGGTGGGGCTACATAGGTCTTGGTTCTCCTTTTGGGTTGGATCGTCGGGTGGTTGGCGGTATGGGTTGGGTCGGTGGGTGGTGGGGTGGTTGCGTGTGACTTTTTCTTGCTAGCTTCTTACTAGCATTTTTTAATAAAATTTCTAATTGCCGTTCAAAAAAAAAAATTGTCTAGAGAGAGAAAGTGGGAGTTCTAGAGAGAGAAAATCACTTAGTGTGTGTTTGTGATAAAATGAACATCCAACCCCTTCCCATGGCTGGAAAGGGGTATTTATACAAGAGTTTGGTGCCCCTAAATGGGCCATGGAGTGGGCTAACAAGTGGGTAAAAACCCGGCCCAACACCATAAGTCGTATGGTAACTAAACGATTAAAACTAAGACTACGAGCTAACCTATGCTAGATATAACACGGGGTGACCGAGTCTTTTACATGGATTTTCATAATCCTAACAGGATCCGCCCAAGTATCCCTAATATCATACCCAACCTCTTTAATCCCTTGTCGTCTCACTTCAGCATCTAAAGTGCTGATAAACCCATAGTCTATCTCCCGACCTCTGGGTAGGTCTAGCAGTATAACTCTCCCCGACCTCATACCTGGGGCCTAAAGAAAAAAAACACGACCTCTTGCGAGGTGACAGCTCGCACTCGGGAATGTCATCCACGTGGTCAACAGGTGGTGTTATGTATATAGATGGTGGTAGTGGTAGTAGTGGAGGTGATGGTAATTCGCATCAATAAGGGCCTGGGTAGAGGCTATCCTGAGTGTCTAGGTTTGGTTTGGAAACCCAGATGATGGTAGTAATGGTGATGGTACAGGTGGTGGTGATGAATGTACAGATGGAGTCGTGCACCTAGCAAGGCGCTCCCCTGCAGAGGGTGGTGATAGTGAGATAAGTGGTGATGGTGGTGGAGTAGGCATGGCTAGAAGTCTCTCAACCTCTGGCTCTGGTGGAAGGGATATGGAAGCCTGAAGCCGGACTGTGATCCTAGCTCCAGTGGTAGCAATGTCAGTGGAGGGTGGTGGTATAACATGCTCTGTTCCCTCAGGTGGGGAAACAAGCTCAACAATAGATGCCACAACAGCGAAATCGGCCAGAGCTAAGTGCTCATCTTCCTTCTCCTCATCCTCATCATCCTCATACTCTTCATCGGCGTCATCCTCATCATCGGCGTCATCCTCATCATCGGCGTCATCCCCTGATGAGTCACTGTCATCATCATCTCCATCATCTCCCCCATCCATAGGATAGTCAACCGGACCATCCTCTAGCTCATAATCCTCATACTCCTCTAGATCCTCCTCGGGATCCGACTCAGCAACATACCCTGATGAGTTAGTTGTATGTGAAACAACAGGAGGTAATGGTTATTCCTCAGCCGAAAACACATGCTCATCCTCCAATGGTATATACTCAGGGTATATAGGCTCTGGCACGTAGTCAGGATCAGGTAGCTGTATGAACATAGGCTCATGCTCATCCTCGTCCTGTGGTACTGGCAGTGTTGTAAAAAGCGGTCTAGGCGGCCACAAACCGCCTCGATTTATTCTAGGCGGCCAAAAAAGCAGTCAACGACGGTCAACACGGCTGTCAACGGTGGTCAACGCCGGTCAGCGGGGGTCAACTCGATTTTTAAAATTTTAAATTTGGTTTTTTCATTCAATTGGTCAGATCTTGTTTTTAAATGGTGTTTAAGAATAAAATTTGTGATGTAATTATTGTAGATAATTTTAAGACTCTTATAGTAATATATGTAATATAGTTTATATACTCATATATCAATCATGCAAGTACATATTAAATACTAAATGCTAAAACAGAGTATGTCATGTAAGATATATGCAGGATTGCAAACAAGTAATGTTGAGTGTCCCGTGAAACCCCATTTGTGATGCAGTGTTTGAAAATGGTTATAGACCAGACAAAAACACTTTTGAAACCTGGTTCTCTATAAACTTGGCTCTGATACCAATCTGTTAGACCCCCAAAATACGGGTTGCAGGGAATATTGGATTATCGAGGGTGTTTACTTAATAGATCACTAGCACAAGATTGATAGATAACGTCCACTAAAGTATCGTTTTTAAAAAAGATACATTGGGTTAAACATAATACTCGTTCGTTACATAAGCTCATCGCTCAAATTGTTTGACATATAATTAAAGATTTCGGTTTATAACAAATGTTCCCAAAATGTAATACGACCCAAATCTTTAGTATTGACTCTCTCCAAAGAGTGACCCCCAATGTATCTGGGCACCTCGTGCCTTATTGACCTGAGAAAAACATGCTTAAAACGTCAACATAAAGTTGGTGAATTCATAGGTTTATGTAAATCAATTGTAGGACCGCAAGATTTCCAAGTGTATGATTAAGCAACAGATGCAAACATCATAAAAAGTAATTACGTTTTCCTAAGCTCATGACACTGAAGCTCGACATGTATGAATGCAATAAATTGCCAACAATGCCCGTGAATGATGTTCTAACCCGCAACATCCCAAATCCGACATGGTATACGTTTGTTGTCCGGCAAACCGGCACAGTGAGCGCTACTCACCCAAACGGGGACGTCAATCCCAAATAGATCTATTTATAACACTCGCGCTTACAATCTAGTAATTGACAGTTCATGATAAAGGGCTCAGTGGGTTATCGCTACTTAGGCAAAACACGTAATCATTGTATAAAATGTACCCCTGCGTCCAATTTGTAAAACAAAGCATGTTCTCACCCCAAAGATGTAAAACATTTAAATAATTGTAAAGCATGGGGCTATGAACTCACCTTAGTAGGTAGTCCCCTGTGAATGATAAATATATCCAAGTATGGCAAATGAATCTCACCGTCAAATACCTAAGTAAATACGGCCAGTCTTAGTCTACAAGTTTAGGCTAACGACTTAATGCATAAACTACAATAAATTGCTAGTTTATATATACTGTTATCACTTGTGTGGTGATGCACATGTTTATTGTATTTGTCTTTACTTGTTGGCTCTTGGGAAGGTATACGACTACACACGTACAAGTATATGTATAAGCGTTATTAATAAATATATATATTTATTAAGTCGCGTTTTAATTTGTATAACGTCCGTTAACTATTATAACTTGTACGATACGTTAAGTGTTTATAAAAATCACTTTTGTTCGTAAAATACCCTTAGGTTTTCTATATTTACAAAAACAGTCCTTGTGTTTATGAAAATAGGTTATTTACATTTTAAACCCTTAGGTTTCCATATTTACACTTTTAGTCCTTCAACTTTCAAGAATTACCCTTTAGATCCTTATAAGTTCCAATTAAGTTCTAACAAGTGACAATAAGTTTTATTAAACTCCAATAAGCCACATAAGCTGCGGCAGCTTATAAATAAGCTCGGATGAGCTTATTTTAGCTTATTGGGCCTTTTGGGTCCGTTAAGGTCCATTAAGCAAATTAAAGGTCCAATAAGGATTCTAAAAGCACATAAGCTCTCATTAAGCTCATTTAAGCTTAATGAAACTGTTAATGCAGAAAAATAAGCTCATGTGAACTTATTTGAGCTTATTGGGCTCGTTAGCCCAATAACTTTAACCCGAAAGGTTTTCAAAGGGTCCATTAGGGTTTGATAACATGTTCAACTTATCTTTCTAGTCTTATTAAGCACTTATAGGTCTGATTAAGCTATTTTCACTTTATGGCTTATTCAATAAGCTAAAAGCTCTCGGTAATAGGCTTTTGGGCCCATTAAGAACCCGAATAGCATTTTAAGCCTTTAGGCTTGATCCAATTAGGTCCATTAGCTTTCTAAGTTTATAATAAGTCCTATAAGCTGCATAAGCTCATAAATAAGTTGTCTAGGCTTATTCGTGGCTTATGGACTTGTGTTTGGCCGCGATAATGGGCTGACAAGCCCATTAAGGGTCCGGTTAGGTTTCTAAGGTACATTAGCATCCATACAAGTCCAATAATCATATTAGGCTTCTTAATAAGCTCAAAGAGCTTATTTAAAAAGCTGTGGACCCCATGGTACAGCCTGTTAGGCCTGTTTAGGTTTAAGGAGTCCATTAGTGGCCCGTTAAGGTTTCTCATGCGTGTCTTACTAACCAACGAGTTTAATAAGATGGGTTCTCGGGTAGGCTTATAAGATCTATTAGAGTCCATATAAGTCCAATAAGTATATTAGGCTTCTTAATAAGCTCAAGGAGCGTATTAATAAGCTGTGGCCCGTTAAGCGTATTCGAGATATTAGGGGCTTGATAATATTCCTAGCGAACCAAATAAGCTCGTTAAGCACACATAATGGTCGCGTTTATCACATGAAACCATTTAATAAGTTCGTATGCTCTTTCCCAAGCCATGCCATCAAGTGTTCATGAAAAGTTTACGTGTGGTTTTCATGTATTTCATACTAACGAGTTAATATTCACATCGGGTTCCATTATTGTATATTTATTGACTTGTTTTTTGGCCTTTAGCGTATTTCTTAAATCACGTATTCATCTCCCCTCTTAGCACCCCACAAATGATAATTAGTCGTATGTATACTCGTATAAATCATTGGTGCATGCTTTGCATTAGAATGCACATTGCCTCACGTTAGTTTGTTTCTACAAACTAATCGTGAACCAATTAGATCTAACATATACAGAATAATAAATAAGATATGGGACTTGTAATTAGCCTGGTAGTGACTTACAATAGTCCTAGTGTCCTCGGTATTCGAGGTTGGAGTCCAATCCCACAACGTATTACGAAATCGATATTAACATAACCCAAAGTCAAAAGCTAATCTAATATCCCTCACTGTCTTGGCTCTGCAGTACATCTTATGGACATTGTTTGAAGTACTCTAGCTTTTCACTTATATCGTCTCGAGTGACTTAGATGTGAAGTTTGTGGTGATGTGTTTAGTTCGGTTATGGTAAATTCCAAACACTAATGTGGCGAAAATGAGGTTGGTTTTGGCTTGAGAGTAGTGTTTAGGTGTTTTAAAGGAAATGGTTTAAGGGCTAAGTGGGAGTGGAGTGAGTTTATATATGCATTAAGGAGTAGTTAGATCCCTTAGTACCTTAACCAATTACAAACGTGCCCTATATAGTGGTTTTATGGGTTCTAGTTAGTCTCACATGGTTTCTTGCTAAACCACCTAGTACAAATCCTTAATTACAAGATATTTGTACAAGATTTGCCTAAGATCATGAAAATCTTATGGTTTGTGTGTGTGCTTGCTTGCCCCTTGCGGGTATACAAGAGGGTCCAAAGAGGATCACCAATGGAGGTTAATATTCAATGTGTTTTAGCTAATTACGGGAACATTAAGTACTTCTTTATTAAACATTAGATTGTACCATGTAATTAGGAGATAAAAAGAAGGTTTTCTAGTTGATTTGCACATGGGACGAATGGTTTATGGGTTTGGCTTACCCATTTTTGGCCAAAGTGACTTATGACACAAGAATTGAATAAATTTTGTGTTTAAGTATTAAAAGTGGTTATTGGTTTGAGTCTAGGTAAGTCTAGGTATTTTCGAAGTGTGTCTGAACGTATTTTATTGTGAAACGTAATCCTTTTACGTGACCAATAAAAATAAAACGCGCAAAGTCAATAATTATCTTCTTAATAATTATATAACACTTGTTTGACATAAACCTTAATTTATTTGGTGATCGTTTATGTTAAATGATTATTTTTAGGGTATACGCGATGATGTAGTCTTAAAGTTAATTAAAAGTTAAAGGCGTATCGATCTAATATTAAATAGTGAAGAATAATAAGAGTCGTAAAATGACCTGAAATTGAGAAATGTTACACAAAACAAATTCTTACAAACCTTTTTTTTCTTTTTTTCTTTTTCTTTTTCTTCATACCATAAAAGCAACAAAATCGGGATCCCTCCGGATCATCAACAATTATTTGACGACGGAGGATCGGGGCAATATCAATAATATTGCTTTGTGACCTAAACTCTTGATAACCATATAGGATATCTAAAGATACAATGCAAAATATATTCTATTTAATTCTAATATAGAGAATCATGGAATAATTATAGGGACAAATATAAGAGTTTAACCCTAAATCGACTAAGGGCCTTAAACAAAGTGTAGCGGGTCTCTATTTGCCTTTTATTAGCTAACACTATTGGTTTAGATTCGTCGACAGCAAACTGTGACTCGTTAATTTTATTTTTGGTGATCGATGAGTCTTTCCCACATCAGGGTCTTAGCGCGCCTAAGAAAATGAACATCTATGCTAGTGACTTTAAGTCAGAAGTTGAGATTAACTCAAAGCCTATTTTTAATTACACTGATATCAAGAATTCTATTGATTATTGCACTTGAGGCCATATCGGTGAAATATTATAATATTAATGTGTTCAACAAAAAATTGTTAACACACATTTTTTTCTTACAAATGTATAATCTCCTTTTTATGATTTACTAAGATCGGTGACTTAAAGTATCACATAAATATAAGCCAATGATTGGACGAACCTATCATTGGAACCAAATCAATTGGTTAGATGTGTCACAAAGTTTAAGTGTCGATTTTATCATTAATTTTTGTGAGAATTGTCAAGCTTAATAGCCACATATTCACTTGAGATGTGTATCACATTTTTATGTGGTGGATTATATATTTTGAGTTTCATATTGTTATCAACATGATTGAATTGAATTGATACAATTTCACCTATCTTTGATTTGCATGGTTGGCTAAGTATCCACTTCATATTCTTTATTGATGATTTAGTGAGCCTTTTTTTATAAGTTCCTATGTTGTACACTATGAAAAACGGACGTGCTTTATTGGAGAGAACGAGTTCTTTTATATCAGATATACGCAGTTTCACTGAGTTAATCTCATAATTGATTATGATCCTTCTATGAACACCCAAATGTACACGTTTAACGAGAATTGAACTCTTAAAAGCTTTTGTTTGAAAGCTAAGGAATTACGAACTTACCCCTAAACCATTTGGTAGTGGTTGGTTATGTTGTACACTAGGAACATATATTTTTAATGATAATGAAAAGGGTTAGATATGGGCCTTCCTTTGGTACATTTTGTACCCTTTAGTATTCGGACCCCTTTTAAGGTACTTGCAAAATTATTTTAGATTAACAATATAAATATAAAGTTATGTGTTAGTAAAAGATTCTACGAGACAATTAATCTAATCTAAAATTACTCCGCTTGTGATGGTTGGTATGTTTGAGTATATTTTGACAAACAAAGTAGACCATATTATATATGAACAATAATATTGTTTTTTTTATAAGTTGATGTTTTTTTTTAATGTTTAAACTAGATTATTTCATATTTCTATACAATCTATAATTTGTTTATTGTTGCATACTGATACACAAATAATTAATTTGAAACCAAAGTAGAACATCATACAAACTCTTCTAAGTGTTTTCTCTCCTTAAACATCTTCTATTCATGATTTCATGGTATGAAGTATGAACACATTTGGTCAATAGAAAATGACCAAAAGTATCAACTAATATTCCACTTGTCTCCTAAGTACACGAGTATCAAACTTATGTATGTACTCTTTGTCAAAGATTAATCACACTTTTGGTTGTCACAGCTTTTATGGATACTATATGATACTGCAATTTTAATATTACACAATTAAATGTCCAAGCAAATATTTATATCACCTTACTTATATAGTTTTTGATGGTAAAAGGCTTGTGAATTCTGATTATCATCAGTTTAATGCGATAGGTCTCAAATCAATTCTAGCTTGGTATAAACAACCCTCATGTGCCACTCTGGGGGGGGGGAAAAAAACATTTTAAAAAAAACGTGTATTATTGATTTGTGTCTCGTTTAAACGATGGCTTTCTTGGTTAATATTTTAGTTGATTAAAAAGTTATAAATTATAAAGAAAGAAAGATATAGTATAAGATATAAAGATGTAGACATCTAGAGACATAAAAAGAAGTAATTCAAAGACAGCACTATCGCTGTGTTCTCTACCTTCTTTTTAGAATTTCAATTTCTTTACTAATTTCTTCATCTTCTTTTGAATTACATGAGTATTATCTTTGATCCTCGATATGAGAAAATGCGTGGACAGATGACTTGACGACAAATCAATGAGACCTCGTGTGATCATCCCTCTCCTTTGTGATAATGTTTTCTCGCGTCAGAATAATTATGTCTTTGTTTTTAATTGATTGATTATAAGATTCGGACTTGGTTGGATTGTTTGTGGCTTTGATTGGAATATTCAAATGTTTTTTTTTTTCATAAAACCCTGAGATCTCCTTTCTAATCCAAAATCTATTTTTTCTTCATTCATAATGAACAACCATAACCGAAGCTTTCACCACTCTAACGAATCCCAAACTCAAAAGATCTTACTTTCATCTATTATGTGACGAATTTCCCTGACTCTACCTCGTCCAGGGACCTTTGGAAGGTATGTAGCGATTACGGTACGGTCGTTGATGTTTTTATCCCTTTCAAAAAATCCAAAGCAGGGAAGAAGTTTGCTTTTGTTCGGCATACCCATATTTCTCTTTTTATTTTTTGGATTTTTCGGGGTATTGTATTGATGATGGGATGACGTAGATATGTACCATGGAAATCTAACTTAGAAAATCGTTAATAAACAAAAGTGCTTGTCAGGAGACAACCCATCCATCATTTAATGAAATTTCCTTTTTTACATTAGTTGGTTTGCATGTTTCTTACTTTGTTTTACATAATCCAGATGCTAGGAGGAAACTATCAAGACCGGCTCGACTCATAATCATATGGTAACCTTGCTGAATCTGCAGCAGTTACGGCGTAACATACAAATTTATTTTATGCCATTTCCACGTAATGTTACGGAAGTAAAAATAAAGCCTATTTCATAGTTACGCTGGTAAACATCATAAAACTAATATTTTGTTTAACTATTGGATTACGACGTAATCTAGGTTTAACGGCGGTACCTCTTCAGAAATCCTTAAAAATTAAGTTGTTTAAAACATGTCTAAACCGTAAGTATTATTGTAAATGGACTTTGTTGGGGTATGTTCTATGGAAGGCCCTCCTGAGACAAAAACTATATCGCTTATTGGGTGCTCACCAAGTGGTTTAAAAGGCTTGTTGGGCATTTGCTTAAATGCCAAACGGGTTTGACGGATTTAAAGTTGAGTAGGTTTGTATTTCCTCGACAACTTCATGTATATTTCTTTTTAGAGATCGGGATGTTTATGCTGTTGGGTTTGTTTTTGTTGGTCTTAGGAGTAATAATGAGCTTTTTAGCATAAGAAAGTCGGAGATAAGTCAAAAAGATTTCCGACAAATTTAAATCTCGATTAGTCACATGCTAGGGAGTATTCTTGTTTTATTTGAAATTCTACCTGCTTTTCTTTTTATTTTCATTTCTATTTGTTATACAATAAAGTGAAACATGTGTACAATCAGTGGGGGATGGGAGTTTGAATTAATTATTTGAAGTATTGTTGTTGCCTTGATTTTTCTTAGTTTGTTCTTTGTAAATTATTATTGCCTAATTTTAAAATTATTTTGACAAAAATTGTTTTTCTTTAAATACTGTGTAATTGATATATTTCTTTGCCAAATGGTCATTAACCTTTATTATTACTTGGTTTTATGTGTGTGTGTGTGTCCTAAATTCTATTTCATCATATTTTACTCAATAATCACACCAAAATCTTTGGAGTGTGCCTTATTTTTTTCTTTTGTTTTTCTTTTTTTGTTTGTATTTTATATTGATGGGTGTCCGGCTCGGTGGTAGGTAGTCATAGTAGACTATCGAACTTGGCATGTACATCATTTCGAGACCAAATTAATTAGCAGGAATAGATAGTTCAAGAAGGCAACACTTAGGAAATCACCTAAATATCCAATATGTGTATGTTTATTGACTTGTTACATCAACTTGTCGACCTCCCATGATAAACCCTTTTGTTGCACTCATTATTAGTGCAAGATACCCCTAGATCACCCATGTTGAGCCAATCTATGTTTTCACCCTACTTTATATGTTTCGTTACACCATTTCATCTTAGCCTACTCTGTAGTCTTTTTTTTTGAAATCTCTGGCTACTTAAGTCTATGGTTTAGGGGGAATGGGAACGAGAATTATATGCATTCGTGGAAGACCAATCAGTTATGATCTATATATGACCCCTTTGTATCACCAATTTGACATTTGTTATCTTCATGTGGGGGGATGTGGCGTATAGTATCGGATGTTTGGCTGGGGGCAATATTATAAAGATATAAAATCATGTAACATTGCATATTTATCATGAACGAAAGTGAAAAAAGAGGGGCTGACTGAAACAAAATCCACATGTGCTAAATAGTTGTATTGATGGGGCAAAATAAATAAATAAAAAAAAGAAGTAGTATAGCCACATTATTGCAACCAAGACATCTTAGTCATTATGGAAAAATTGAGCTTGTAGCTCATTGTTACACCAAGTATCCTAAATCATGATGAATGGAGCTAGTAGCCCATTATTAAAGATCAGATTTTTGGACTTAGACTCTTGGACCCATGGATGGACAGTGGCTAGTTATGACAACCTTAGATTACTTTAGATTATTTGTTTTGTGTTTTATATTAACAACCATTAAATGTGTATCCTGTATCTATCCTAACCCCTTTATCATCCTTTAAAACTATATTACCCTTGTTGCCTTCGAGAATTATTTAGACCCTAATTCTAACTGGTGCAGATTTGTATACTTTCCAAGCTTATGATAGAATACATGATTATGACTGTGTAATGAGCGATCAACCCCAAAAATGATACTCTTAGGTACTGGGGGAGAGCTCCGAGTGACTTTTTTTCCACTTTGTGAGGTAATTCGGCTTTTTGTTTTCTTTAAGAGTTTTATAGATTCATTTCTTGAAGTAATTTTCGAGAAATTTTTTTATGTTTTATTCTAAATAGGTTCTACTGAGGCAGCAAGCAGCAAGGCACAAGTGGGTGGATATTGATAACATCAAATATTTTATTCTTTTAAGTAGCAAAATACCCCTTTTTACCTGCCAAAATGTTTTCACAATACTCAAAAAACAAGATATTTTCTAATCATGTTTTAGTTTTCAAGTGAAAATGTAAGATAATGACAAATTAAAACAAGGGATAAAGGGCTTTCCTTAATGTGTAATTAACTGATGAATGTTATGGCATAACACCAAATATTGGTTACACCGTGTAACATAATAATTAAGCAATTAGTACATATGATTACCAGGAATAAGGGTTGTTACATGGCGTCGTAACCCATATCTAAGTTGTGTATCTGCGGTAACACTCGTATTTGGATGGAATTTCTTACTAAAGATAGGGTTAACAGTGTATCAACTCTTATGGTTACGCCGTATACCTGAAGTTACACAAATTTGGAATGAAGATCACGTATCTTATGGAAATTATTTGAAGGTTTCGGAGTAACACTTTATGGGTTTCGACGATAATATTTGCGTAGTAGTTTATAGAATGACTTGTAAGTTTAGGGGGTTACGGATGTTAATAAGGGTGATGTGTCGTAGGTTCATGGGATAGGTAGTGTTGTGTGGAAGATGGATTGGTCGGAAGTTTATGATAGGAAGAAATGTGGGAGTGGGCGTTGGGTTAAGGCTGGGTGGGGCGTGGGGTTATTTTTGTTGAGGTCGGGTGTGTTGGGTTGGATCTGGATTTTTATAAATGGTGCGATCTTTTTATAGCCTTTTATTTTTGATTTTTTTTTTTTGTTTTTTATTAATTATTTTCTTTGTTTTTCTTTACTTTGTTATTCATATTTTCTTTTCCATGTATTGGAAGTATGTTGGCGAACAAGAGTCTTCCTTCAAAAACTTCTATAGAATGTCTACTTGGAGTCTTGAATAGGAGAAAATTTCCACGCTTTAGATGTTGCTTTATTTATCTTATTTGTTCAAGCATTCGAATGTGTAAGGTTTGTGAGCTTTCGCTTTTAAATATTTGATTTCATTTGTTGGTTTACGCTGTTCCTTGAGCGGATAATGCTCATATTGGTGTTGGTTTCATAGTTATGTAATTTATGTTGGTTATGATTGTGTTTTGGTTTCTAGCCGGGTAGATTTATGTGTGGATGGATGATTTTGAATGACGTGAGTGTTTTTGCTAGGTGTTTTATGGAGAGGTGGGGTAGCCGGGGGGTCTTATTTTTTTTTAAATTTAGTTTTTATTCCAAAATCCACCTTATTAGGTTTTTTCATTTTCTTATGTTTTTGACCATGGGTGTTTTGTGTGTGTAAGTGGTCGGTTTAGACTCGTGCTTGCCCCATTTAATTTAGGAGAGTATTTTAGTAAATATGGGATCTCATGTAGAGTGGTAATGTTTAGGGAGGATCTATGACTCTGACACCCTTGTGTGGGGGGGGAGAACTAAACCGGGTCTACGTCATCTTTATCACTCAATATATCTTAAAAAGCATACATGAACTCTTTTAGTGAGGGTTATCAATTTTATGTATATGTTATTAGACAGTTTTAGGGTCATAGTTGGAGATTAATCATTGCAAAACCTGGATATCCTACCTCTATATGATTTGGACTTGAGTTCGTAATCGCCGGGGAATGTATAGGGTTTTAGACTATTATATGCTTATTCATGTCTTAAACCGTTTGAAACCACTAATGAAATCATAGTTTAACATTGCACAGGAAAACATTTTCATAACAATAGTAATGAAGTAACTAGGTTAGCACGTTTTCTCTCTTGATATCTCCAACTCTTTTTATTTTCAATATTTAATTTATTTGGCATTTTTAATTCCTTTCAATTCAAATCAAAAACCATTTTCTAAACGTGACATTTCAAATTAAGACTAATTACAACTTAGCTCTTGGGACGTCCTCGGATTTACCATTCTATACTACCCACGATCGGGTTCTCTGCCCGTTAGTGCATTCTCAGGTAGATCGAGTTTTATAAATTTAAAACTTGGTATAAATATATTTTAAAATAAAATACTCATCACGCTCACCATCATTACTAGGTGCTTTGAGGTTGTACCCTAGCTGTTACAGCTAGGGCCTTGCTTTTAGCAGCAATCCATAAATAGCTGTGTCTAACTTGTAGCATTGGCTATATAATATAGTTCTACTATTGCTTACCGTATGGAGATTGCTAATGGATACAATGATGTCTATCTCATGGGAGCTTAATCCTGCCGAGTGAGGCTTGACCTCCGTAAGAGCTCCTAACCTATGAACTTAAAGGCAAAAACTATAATAATATTGACGTAGTGTGTGTTGCCATATCTTAGTGGACGGATTTTAGTATTCTACAATCCAACGTCTGACTGTCACATGGTCATGTTTATATGCATACCCTCCTTGCAAACTAAGATATAGGACATCACAGTCTATGATCAGAGCCTTATTGTATTGGCCAAGAGAATATGGATGCTTTCGTATCCTATTGTGGTTATTAGGACATAAGGGTATTATCCTAGATTTTTTCTTGAACTTTGTTCCATTCTTATTGTTTTATTTGTTTATTTGTCGATCTTTTCCTTTTTTTTTTTATTCTTTTTTTCCTTTTTTATTTTTATTTCTTTCTTTTCAATATTTTTCTTTTTAATTCTTTTTTTTTTTCTATCACAGTTAACTTCTGAATGTGATCGAAACTCATTAGCTTGTTAAAGGTTTAGTGGTATGCTAGATAAATCTAAAACACAACTTAATTAAGAAAAATTGGTTTGATAATACTAAAGATTATGGTGGTAAAACTTATCTTAATATTTAGAAGGATTTCTTCATTAAAAACAGTAAACCAAAGACAATATAATTCAACATATTAAAAGCTATTTATTATTTATTACAAATAATATGAATTACTCTTCTAGTATTGGGTTACAAAAACCTTGAAGCATAACGATATCAAAACAAAAGATTTCTTGATATTAAACATCTTGCCCTCGGACCTCCTTTTATTCACCAAAGAGTCCTAGTCAATTTACATATATTTCCTATAAAAATGATTTTTCTCTATGATCTATTTTTTTAATAAATAATACTTATCACATAATTAATCTTGATCTCCAATCAATCTTTTTCCTTTCTTATGTCTTTATCAATCCTTTGACAGTAGAAACTCTTTCAACAGTCTTAATCTTTGAGCAGTTGTAACTTTTGTACTAGCTGCATTAACTTCTAACACCAACAATAGTAACTTATACACCATCAGCATTAACTGTGTCATGCTTTAGTAGTAAAAACTTATTAGAATAGTTTTTTCATATCGTTATCAGCTCTGTACTAACTTTAATAGCCGTATAACTTTGCTTTAGCCAGTAATTATTTATACAGCAGTAGTAAATGTGTAATAGCTAATGTACTAACTTTACTATAAAGCAGCCCTAACTTTACTTAGAATTTTTTTCATCTGTAAATAGAACCAACGCAACTCTAACTCTATTTCGCCCCACCCTCCCCCACCAACTTTTATATGCATCAGTACTTAACTTTATACTAGTAGCAGTAACAAAACCTTAGCAGCAGTAACTTTAAGATCATCATGAAGTCATTTAATCCTAACAATGCTCCCCTAAACTTGATATTCTTCTTTAAAATCATAAGTTTCTTCATTGAAAGCTTCATTAATCACCTGGAGGATGCTTCCAAACACTTCATTGATTCTTGATCTGTTTTGTGAAGTTTAAGAAGCTGATATACCATTTTATTGAAATGATCACATTGAAGCTTCTTATTTAACATATCAGTAATTGTAGCAGGTGTAAGGGGATATCTCTTTTCTACCAGCATATGAATGTGCATATGTTGCAACCTTAAAGAATGAACTCTACATGAGTCATATATTTTCCAATCCAACACTCTGTAATCTTGTTGATTCCTCCATACTTGATCTTCAGCATGTGGATTAAACATTGTTTTTAGATCACCACATAACACTCTCTCATAGCCCTCCTTTGGCCTTGTTGACCCATGCTTAGCTTTTACCAATTTCCACAGGGTTTCCAAATCTTCCCTGTCAAATCGTTTGAGCATATGACTGAAGACTAAGTACATCTTTGAACTTCTATCAGCCTTAATTATCTGGTAATATGTTTTCTACCCTTCTTTATGGATCTTATAGTCAACAATGGCTTGGCATGCTTAGTTGCCTAAGGGAATGCATACAATTGATACTCCCTCATTCTATCAGGAACAATCTTTATTTAGTCTTAGAAGCTTGTTGCTTAATTTCTTTATCCTCAATCCACCTTTGCTTCTTTAATACCTTTTTTGTTCTAGTCTAGTGGTTCTTGTGCTATCTCTTTGAACTACTCTCTTATGCTATCTTTGCTTCAGCTTTCTTGGAACTCTCTTCTACCAACTCAGTCCTATAGACAACAAAGGTATTCACTATTTTCATTGCTTTGTCAAACAATTCTTTGATTAATGGCATTGGGACTTGTTCTTCAAATCTTTTTGCTTTCTATCCTTTCCATGTTTTTTATAAGTACACAGGAAAAATCCTTTGTAGAGATCTTGTTGGTGGTCTGTTCCCTCTTCTCTTCTACTCTATTAGCTGCAAAAATGTTTTCTTCTTTGCTATTAGATTGTTACCAAAATAATCTTGCCTTTTCTTACATCATATCAAATTCTTCTTGATCTTGAGCTTACAGTCTTTGAGCCAAACTGATATCGGATTAAATATAGCATGAACATAATCCAAAGCTATGTTTACTTCTGTTAATTTATTGATATTTTTTTCTCTGGCAAGCCCTTTCTTTTCTTATTCTTCGGCTTGAGATTGAAGGACATAGTTTCTTTATTCAAGGCATCCAATTGATCTTTCTTTTATCAATGTCTTCACAGGTTCTGGTTCAACATTTTGCCTTTACCTTTATTCCTGAACATTGAGATGTGATGGCCTTGTTGTGAAGAGATATTGTTGGTGTAGGTGATTGTTGCTCTTGTTCATGATTTAATAATACTTTTTGCTTTGGTCTTGGCTCAGCTCAAGCTGTATTGTAATATGTTGTAGCAGTAGTTATTGTTGGTAGTTAGCCTTTTCAATCCAGCAAGTGCTTTAGCCATGATAGTTTAATTTAATCTTTCAGTCTATAACAGTTTGTTTTGTAGTTGTAGCTGCACTAACGGGGGGATTTGTTACTAGCAGCTTTAACAACTTGTCTTCATTTGTTGTGAAGACTAACTCACCTCATCACCTACTTTGTCAAGTACTCCAAAACATATATGTATCAACATCATATTTGTGTATTAACTTTGTTGTTTCAATGCATAGTCTAGATGTTAAATTTTCAAGCTCTTGAATCAAATTAGTGATGTAATATTACATTGTTATTGTTACTGGCAACTTTTATCGCACGCAAATTCACTTTCTACTTAATCGCTGCTCATTCGTGGCTGGGACGACTTTATGTTAGGGAGCATATTCTGACTATTTGTGGTATATCTTTGTGTTTGCATGCTTCGCTGGAGTTAGAATGCGGGGTGGAGGTGGGGGGTTGGGGTGGGCGTTGGGGGCTGGGGGGGGGGTGTTGCGTGGGGTTTTGGGGGTTTTAGTTATTTTTGTTTTGTATTGTTTTTTTTTTTATGTTCTTTTTTATTTTTGATTTTGAGTTTTTATTTGTTTTTGTTTTTTTCTTTTATTGATTTTTATTTGTTTTTTATTTAACCCATTTTTTTTTTTTTTTATATTTTTTCCCTCTCATTCATATCAGCTATCCTCTCATGTTAGGGTTGCATCTCCTTACCCAAACCTTCTTTATAGGGAGGATGGAGTGGGATGGAGGAGGAGGAGGGGGGGGGTTAACCACTCTTCTAGTATAAACCAATCTTGTTATAAATCTTTTAAGTCCATGAGTTCTTGGCCATCCTTTTTTCTCTAGTCTCTTGTACCATCCTTTTTCATACTTGTAATCTCCTCAAGCTTTATTGGTCTTGCTCCCTTTCTCTAATTCAATAAAACTTATTTTGCAAATGGTACATAAATCCATCAATTCTGTTAGTTTAGGGACTACCTCCACCACTTCAAAGTATGTTACCTCTTGCGAGTAGTAGATCATTGGAAAGTTTAGATACATTCTAAGACCTAGTCTGAGCAATTGTATCCCCAATGGTTTCTTGGCGCTTAGGACCACCACCTGAACTAGTTCCTGGAGAACTTGGTTCATTAGGTGTTTCCTTGGATCGGGTCTTAATGATATTACCACTGTCCTACTCTTCTTCTAAGCTAGAAGCAGGAGTGGAAGCCCTCACCAAACTGTCATCCATCTCCTCAATAACAGCCTTATCTGCTACATTAGTTGTAGGACCATGTTGGGATCTTAGATTTGATGATTACAAAATTACATAAGCATAAATGAAGACGAATGAAACAACAAGGGATTAATATGACACTTTGGTATTCTACATATGGAAGAATTAAAAGCTGGAAGATTTCCATGAAGATAGGCATTGAAAAGTCAAAAAATATCAAGATTAATTTTGTATTTTTTTTTTTTTTATTTTTACACTTCAACATTAAAGGAAGGTTTTAGTTAGTTTTAATTTGATAATAGTTATCTTAGAGATATCTTAGGAGATATCTTAGGAAAGGATATGCATTATCCTTTCACACGTTTGTAAAGCCCATTAGGGTTTCCTTGGTGTATAAAAGGAACCCTACGGCACAATGTTTAGTATGAGATTGAAATAGTATTCTAATAGAAATTAATAGCAAATAGCAAAGTTTTACATTGTGTTCTTCTTAGTACTTGTGTTAAGATTCCGCATTAGCACATAGTATTCATAGTCAGTGTCTCTCATATAGTTGATTTGGATTTATTCAAGTTAGCTATTGTCCTACAAAAGGCTAAACAGATCCAAGACTTTGGACCTACAAGTGGTATCAGAGCCTCTAGAGGGACTCTGAGTAAGAAGAATCACAAGAACACAAACAATCACTTTCAGATCTAGAAAAATGTCTCAACCTGCTAATGATGATTTCTCTCAACATCTTAGTGATGATGAAGCATCATACCATGAAGATGCATCAGAAAATGGTACTGCAACCAATAAACCAAAACAACAACAACAACTCATTCCTACCACAACCACTATCTCAAATATCAAACTCCCAATTCTGAAGAAGGAGGAGTATGATATATGGGCTATGGAGATGGAGCATTACCTTGAATATATTGACAATGATGTTTGGAAGGTAATTCAGAATGGAAATTCTAAGAAGAGAATTTCAACTGGAAAAGGTGGTGTTATTAAAGTACTTCCACCAGTATTTGCTGCAGAAATTCATGCGGTTGAAAAGGAAAGGAAGGCAAGAACCATCTTACTTATGGCCATTCCCAAGGAACATCTGAGAAGATTTCATGGAATGGACGATGCAAAAGAAATTTGGGAAGCCATAAGGACTAGGTTTGGTGGTAATGCAAATTCAAAGAAGATGAAGAAAGCTGTTTTAAAACAACAGTTTGAAGCATTTACTATATCAAGTTTGTGGAAACCTAAAGACTGATAGGTTCTTTGATCGTTTAAGCTTAGGTTGTTTAGACCTTTATCTAGGATAACATCAATGTTCATAAGTTATAAAAACAAAGAGGAATAAGAAAAAAGATATTCAACAAGGTGTTTTCATTAATAACCAAACATTCTACATAGCCCCAATTCTAGATGATCAATTCTAGAACGGTTACTCTAACTAGTAACAGGAATCATAGATTCCTAAGGCTAAAACAAACAAACCCTAGGTGTCTACAATAAACCATACGCCTAGGCACACACACACACACACCTTTAGTCGACTACATCTTTTCTCTGTGTATTTTTTCTAAATGCCTAGACCTCCTTTTATAGCATAAGGGGTCCTAGGCTTACAAGGAAACTAATAATGATAATAATGATAAAATCAATTAGTTATTCAATCATTATCTTTGACCAAATCTTTCAATTCTTATATTTTGTAGTATTCTTTGACTACAACTTTGGTCCTTCATATTTCCATCTTGTTTCATTCGTGTTTTGTCTTATCAACTAAAAATATAATTCCCAAAAAAAATTATCAAAGATCAGATCAAGATTTGATAGAGTGTTTGGATACATCCTCCAAGAGTTCAAGAAGAGTAAACTGAAGAAACATGAAGTTAAACAAGTTAAACAATCATGTTTAGGGGAGGATT
>BQNB010042157.1:0-44377 GCA_026074375.1 Tanacetum coccineum | reverse complement strand
TTTTTTTATTGACACAAGTACTTAAAACTTTTACTAATTGCCTAAGTTACCCATCATTCCACTAAGGCCCCACTATGATGAACCGTTAATTACATAGTAAGCATGAATTTTGTGAATAGTTCTATGGGGTTGACACCCCCTCCCAGGTTTGGTAGCTCTCACTGGTCAAACAGACGCATCTCATTTGAGGAACTCTAGGTGTTTTCTGAATGGAACACCTACCGGGGCAACAAACATAACCGTTAAGACTTCGATGTCATGAGCTTAGTGCAATTGTAATACTTGTCATGATATTGTATGGGTTAAAAAAGTCACCAAATCATGTGGTCCACGTTACTTTTTACTTAACGTTAAACCTATGAACTCACTAAATTCATGTTGACTTGTTTTAGCATGTTATTCTTAGGTCCTTAGTTGCACATATCATGGTTTGCTTTTGGAGCATCATTCAAGAGTCACATTTTGCGGTCTTATTTCAAGAAGATTTTCCTTACATCAATGAAAACATTTGATTATGTATTTGAAATCTTATTTCATTTTTGTTGTGAACCCTAAACTATGGTCATTTGTTATAACTTTATTATTATAATCAAACGCGTATTTTTAGCAACTCATATAGAGGTCGTTCAATATGACTTGTGAATTTGTTCCATGAAAGTCATGCCTCGTTATCTTTCGCTGTGATTTGAGGGTGTGACAGATTGGTATCAGAATTAGTTTATAACGAACTAGGTTGGATTAGTAGGCCTAGACTACAGCCATTTCATGATAAACATTTTGCGCGCTAAATCACTAGACATTTATAATTTCCATGTATAATATTGCTTTATATAACGTTGAAACTTGTCACAAGGAATCTCGACTAGGGATGAGCATGGGTCTGGAACCGGTGGGACTGGAACCGAAACCACTAGATCCGAGAACTAAATTTTCAGAAAAATAGGAACCGAAAACCGAACCAAATATATTTTTTGGTTCCGGTTCTGGTTCTTTGGGTCTACCCATATAAGAACTGATTTTCTGAAAGAAAAAAAATTTCATATGGTCATATCGTTTTCCTGGCACTTATCTGTAACTTTGCAAGGGTTTCAAACAACGCAATCCATATAACACTAATTAGTCATTCAATTGTAACTAAACATGATATATTAACAATAATTTTCTGATGCCTATCAGTTATCCACATGTCGGGAAAAAATTAAGCTAAAGTAACTTATAATAAATATGACAACACTGAGATAGAACGAAAAAATATACACAACTATACTATTGATTGAGCTTCGCGAAGCAACTAGCAAAATAAATACGAATCGACATAAAAATTAAATATTAAACTTACTTCCATTATTTTGATAATGATGATAGTTGTTTGTGTTTCAACCGATTAAAGGTTAAGGTTTAGGGTGTTTAGTTGTATATTTGAAAGTAGGCTACTAGGGTTTTTTTAGAGTACGTATAATTTAAGTATGGGAAAAATTACATATTTTTAAAATAATTGGGTATTCGGTTCCGAAACCGAGAACCGGTAAAACCGAACCGAACCGACCCAAGATCCGATAAATGTAAAATTCAAGAACCGGAACCTACGGTTCTGGTTCCGGTTCGGTTCTTCGTGGTTCCAGTCTGGTTCTCAGTTCCGATCCGGTTCTTGGTTCTTTTGCTCATTCCTAATCTCGACTCCCTACATTATCATACTATCTGACCCTGAAGACGAGTTTGAACACTCGTCCCATACTTTTGGAACACCTACGTCGCCTCGTAACCCACCGCCTAGAAACATGCCGGTTAATTCGAACACGACTTTAACCTGCCGCCTTGTAACGTGCCCCCTGGAACACCTACTTTAGGAACACAACTTTATAATGTCTCATTCTTCTTTACTTCTCGTGATTTTAAAGAAACATGCCGCTAAAAAGACAACCCCTAATTTCGGTAGCCATTGAACGACTCATAGCCCAACGTGTGGCTGATGCAGTTACGACTTATAAAACGAACAAAAACAACGGTGTTGGAGCTGAAGATAGAGTTGGAGCCAACAATACGACTAGTGATGTGGAAAACACAACTCGTGGTTGCTCATACAAGGAATTCCTGAACTGCAAGCCCCGCAACTTCAACGGGTTTAAAGGAGCAGTTGGATTGATCAAGTGGTTTGAAAAGATGGAATCAGTTTTCCGCATCTGCAACTGCGCTGAAAACTTCAAGGTCAAATATGCTACTTGCAGTTTACTAGATGGTGCACTGACTTGGTGGAATGCTTACGCTCAGTCCATAGGGATTGATCTTGCTTACCAGACCCTCTGGGAGGATCCGAAGAAGATGATGATTGAGGAGTAATGTCCTAGGAATGAGTTACATAAGCTAGAGGTTGAGTTATAGAACTTGTCGGTCATGGAGGATGACATCACTAGTTACACAAATTGTTTCCATGAATTGGCACCACTATGTCTAACAATGGTCATTCCTAAATACAAGAAGATAGAACGCTACATCTAGGGACTCACGCCAAAGATTCGGGGAAATGTTAACTCATCCAAACCAACAACAATTCAGAGTGCTATCCGTATGGCTCACGACTTGATGGATCAGATCGTATGTCAAGGAGCTAAAGTAGTGAAAAGTGTTATCAACAAGAGGAAATGAGAAGATAATCAAAGAGGGAATTTTGGCCAGGAACATAACAAGAGGCACGAAGTGGTTAAGACATACACTGTTGGGCCGAATGTCAAGAAAGGATATGTTGGGAATAAACCTTACTCTAACAAGTTCCATCTTCACCACTCAGGACCTTGTATCATCCAATATGGGAAATGCAAGAAGATCCGTCACCAAACAAGGTATTGTAGAAACCCTACCCCCACAACAAACCGTGGAGCTCCGGGGAGTTACTTTGAGTGTGGAGAAAAAGGGCATTACATGAATGAATACCCAAAGCTGATGAACTAGAATGGAGGAAGAGCTCGTGGGAGAGCATTTGATATGGGTGTCGATAGAAGTTTTGTATCCATTGCTTTTATCCCTCTAATTGATATCACACCAACTGCCTTAGACACTAAGTACACTATTGAATTCGCTGGTGGTAAGTTAATAGGAATCGATATCATAATTCAAGGGTGTACCTTGAATTTATTGAACCATCTGTTCAACATAGACTTGATGCCCCTAGAACTTGGAAGTTTTGATGTCATCATAGGTATGGATTGGTTGTCTAAGAATCACGCCAACATTGTATGCGACGAAAAGCTTGTCCGTATTCCCTACAATAATGAAACCCTAACGATCCAAGGTGATAGGATCATAACTAAGTTAAACATCATATGTTTTCATTAAGAATCAGAAATATTTACAGAAAGGATGCCTTGTTTTCCTGGCACACGTAACGAAAAAGTAGTCAAAGGAGAAGCGACTTGAAGATGTTCCCATTGTGCGGGATTTTCCAGAATTCTTTCCCGAAGACTTGTCGGGACTCCCACCAACCAGGCAAGTGGAATTTCAAATTGACTTGGTTCCTGGAACCGCACGAGTGGCACGAGCGCTATATAGGTTAGCCCCTTCAGAGATGCAGGAATTATCCAACCAATTACAAGAACTTTTGGATATAGGGTTTATCCGGCCGAGTTCCTCGTCGTGTGGAGCTCCGGTCTGGTTTGTTAAGAAAAATTATGGATCCTTCAGAATGTGTACTGACTACCGGGAGTTAAACAAGTTAACCGTAAAGTATCGGTATCCACTCTCGAGAATTGACGATCAGTTCGATCAACTACAAGGTTCTAGCTTCTACTCAAAGATTGACTTGCGATCAGGTTATCACCAGCTTAGAGTCCGGGAAGAAGATATTCCCAAAACAACGTTTAGCACTCGCTATGGTCATTACAAGTTCCAAGTGATGCCGTTTGGTGTAACCAACACACCAGTGGTATTCATGGACCTTATGAATCGTGCGTGCAAGTCGTACCTAGAGAAGTTTGTAATCGTATTCATAGACGATATTCTAATCTACTCACGAGATAAAGAAGAGCATGAAGAACACCTGAAGATAATCTTGGAACTGCTAAAGAAAGAGGAACTCTAGGCCAAATTCTCTAAGTATGAATTTTGGATCCGAAGGGTACAATTTCTTGGGCATGTGATTGATAGTCAAGGCATACACGTTAACCCTACTAATATTGAAGCTATCAAAGATTGGGTGACACCTGAAACCCCCACAGAGATACGCCAAATTTTAGGTCTTGCCGGTTATTATAGACGATTTATTAAAGGTTTCTCCAAGATAGCTAAGCCCTTGAATAAACTGACTTAGAAGAATCAAAAGTTTGATTGGGAAGAAAAGTAAGAGTCATCGTTTTAACTGCTGAAGCAGAAACTCTATAGTGCGCCAATTTTATCATTACCGGAAGGAACCGATAATTACTGTGGTTTAGTGTGACGCCTCACACAAAGGACTAGGCGTTGTATTAATGCAGAAGGAGAAGGTCATAGCCTAAGCATCTCGTCAACTCAAGATTTACGGAAAGAATTATAAGATCCATGATTTGGAATTAGGAGCCGTAGTGTTTGCTCTCATTTGGAGACACTACTTGTATGGTACAAGGTGTACCGTGTATACGGACCATAAAAGCCTTCAACACATACTCGATCATAAGGAGTTAAATATGAGGCAACGTCGATGGATCGAACTGCTTAGTGACTACAATTGTTATATTCGTTATCACCCTAGGACGGCGAATGTTGTCGCCGATGCCTAAGCCGAAAGGAACGGGCTAAGCCGCTACGAGTTCGAGCCTTGGTCATGACGATACATACAAACCCCTCCTCACAGATTCGTGATGCATAAGTCGAAGTGTTTAAGGAAGAGAACATAAAGGACAAAGCCGTACGGGGTATGGACAAAGAGTTTGAGACTCGTTCAGATGGAACCCGATGTTTTATAAGTAGAAGTTGGTACCACATTTTAGAGGTTTGAGGGACGTAGTTATGAATGAGTCGCATAAATTTAACTACTATATACATCCTAGATCTGACAAGATGTACCACGATCTTAAGAAGTTGTATTGGTGGCCTAACATGAAGGTTGACATCGCTACCTATGTCAGAAAATGTTTGACGTGCTCAAAGTAAAGGCAGAATATCAGAGACCATCTGGTTTGCTGCAACAACCATAAATACCCTAATGGAAGTGGGAGCGGATAACAATAGACTTTATCACGAAATGCCTAAGACATCGAGCGGTTACGACACGATTTGGGTAATAGTCAATCGTCTTATGAAGTCTGCACATTTCCTAAGAAACCAACAAGATGGAGATATTGACCAGAATTTATCTAAAGGAAGTCGTCTTAAGGCATGGAGTGCCAGTTTCAGTTATCTCATATAGATATAGTCGATTCACGTCTAGATTTTGGTAGTCATTCCAGAGAGCATTAGGTACTTGTGTGGATATGAGCACTGCATATCACCCTCACATAGATGTCCAAAGTAAAAGGATTATCCAAACACTAAAGGATATGTTGCGCGCCTATGTGATCGATTTTGGAAATGGGTGGGATAACAACTTGCCACTAGTCGAATTGTTTTACAACAACAGTTACTATACTAGCATCAAGGCTGCTCCATTTGAGGCACTTTATAGACAAAAGTGTCAGTCACCCATCTGCTGGACTGAGGTTAGATATAGCCAACTCACTGGTCCAAAGATCATCCACGAAACAACTTAGAAAATCATACAGATACAAAACATGCTACAAGCCGCACGTGATCGTCAAAAGAGTTACACATATATAAGGCGTAAACCTTTAGAATTCCAAGTTAGAGATAAGGTTATGTTGAAATTCTCACCATGGAAAGGTTTAATCTATTTCGGGAAACGAGGAATGCTAAACCTACGGTATATTAGACCCTTTAAGGTTTTATCAAGAATTGGCCCGGTAGCTTATCGACTTGAACTACCGTAAGAACTCAGTGGTGTCCATAACACGTTTCACGTCTCGAATATGAAGAAATGTTTATCGGATGAAACACTCGTCATTACAGAGGAGGAAATTCAGGTTGATGACAAACTTCACTTCATCGAGGAACCGGTGGAAATTATGGACCGGGAAGTTGAACATTTGAAACAAAGTCGTATTCCAATCGTTAAGGTTTGATGGAATTTAAGGAAAGGTCTTGAATTTTCCTAGGAGCGTGAAGATCGAATCCATTGCAAATACTCACACCTCTTCTCAGACACCTTACCATCGGATAAAACAAACTGAATTTCAAGACAAAATTCTCTTAACTAGGGGAGACCGTGGCAACTGACAATTTCAGGTTAACATTTGTTCATAAACTTAAACGTTTTATTCTAAACAAGTAAATAATAGACTTTACGTATAACCGTTAGGTTATCCTGCGCATAACGAGAACCGCCTTTGGACGTTTTATGTCACTAGACTAAGATTTAGTCTACGTTAAGCAAACACGTTAAGATTATCATGGTTACGTTTTAGTAATCATATGCATTTGGTTTCACCGACTTCGCGTAGGTCTTTTATTTTTGCATCATTTTGCATACATGCATGCACCACATACCCAACAATCTACCACCTTTTTACTAATATTTAAACCCTTATATACTTTCAAAATTGTACCAATTTCCCTCTCATATGTAGTACCAAAACTGGCCACCCCTTTATATACTTTAAACATTCACATTGTATTTCTCCCAAAATGGCAATTTCACCATAGATATCACCATACCATGTCAAGTCTCTTTCATCCAGCATTTCTCTCTTGGATACTCAAATCCCATGGCTCAATGAGCTAGGGTGTTCTTCCCATGGCTCAATGAGCTAGGGTGTTCTTCCCATGGCACTTTTATGTCTCCTTGTAAGCCTTTAATCCAACTAGTTTAATAACAATCTAGATGCACAAAGTAACTAACTAGTTACACCACTCTTTGCCCAATAAATAGAACCAAATTTTTCTTTATTTGACACACAAAACACACACATATTTCTCTATAGATTCAGCCAAGGACAAGGTAGAACAAGAAGTTTCAAAGAGTTTTCAAAGGTTTTACTAAGGGTTCTAAGGAATTCTAGGGTTTTAGTGGTACATTTCTAGGGTTTTCTAAGCTTTCGAGTTGATATAAGTGCACTTCACGACCTTCATACTCATCCATTTTTTGTGTAAGTGCCTCAAGAAACTCATTTTACTCTTATTTATCAATTCAGACATTGTTTTCATATCACCCTACTAGATTTATTATGTTAAAAGTCAATTTAAACCTTGTTATGAAATAACAATTTTCTGACCTGAAATTAGGTCTTCTTGTGAGCAAGTTTTAATCATCTAACTAAACACTTTTGATAAATCTCTTTTAACCATAATATACTTAAATGTCTTAAGAAGATTTACCCATAGCTTTTATGGTTTATGGAGTCGGTTCGGTATTTTAAACGAAATTATACGAAAACGTGTATAGATGTTGCCATACGAGTCTTGTAATGACATTTGAGGGTCTTAAACTTTGACTCAAGTAATGTAATCACAGTGGTTGGAAAGCTAAGACATGTGGCTAAGTCTCAGTATTTGTTTCATTGAAAGATATTAAAAATTGAGTGAGTTATGATCATTTGAAGTCAGGTCAATAATTCTGGCAGAGGCTGCTTTTAGAACTAAGTGAGAAAAGTTCACGTTTTATTCTTTTCCAAAATGTTTTCACTTGTAAAACTTTATAAAACCTTAACACAAGTTTATATGGGTGATATAACTTCTCAAAACTCATGTGCGTATAGAACATATCATTGTGACCTTAAGGCGTCTTATTGATTTAGGTCACAGCTAGGTCATATCGTTTCATCAAAAGCTTGCTTATTTTACTCTCGTTACTACTACTTGTTGTGGTGAGTCTCATAGCCCTTACATTACTTATTTTGATACTCGTTTTGAACTAATTTGTGGTGTGAATACATGCTTAATTGTTTTTATGGACACAAGTACTTAAAACTTTTATGGATTGCCTAAGTTACCCATCATTTCACTAAGGCCCCACTATCATGAACCGGTAATTATGTAGTAATCACGAATGTTGTGAATAGATCTATTGGGGTTGACACCCCCATCCGGGTTTGGTAGCTCTCACTGGTCAAACGGACACATTTGACTTGAGGAAATCTAGGTGTTCTCTAAATGGAACACCTATCGGGGCAACAAACATAACCGTTAAGACTTCGGTGTCACGAGCTTAGTGCAATAGTAATACTTTTCATGATATTGTATGTGTTCCAATAGTCACCAAATCTTGTGGTCCACGTTACTTTTTACTTAACATTAAACCTATGAACTCACCAATTTCACGTTGACATGTTTTAGCATGTTATTCTCAGGTCCTTAGTTGCACATATCATTGTTTGCTTTTGGAGCATCATTCAAGAGTCACATTTGGCGGTCTTATTTCAAGAAGATTTTCCTTGAATCAATGACAACGTTTAATTATATATTTAAAATCTTATTTCATTTGTGTTGTGAACTCTAAAATATGGTCCCTTGTTAAAACTTTATTGTTATAATCAAACATGTATTTTCAACGACTCATGTAGAGGTCGTTCAATATTACTTGTGCCTTTGTTCCATAAAAGTCATACCCCGTTATCTTCCGCTGCTATTTGGGGGTGTGACAGACCATGAACTCCTTATTAGGGTTCTTGAATCGTTTTCCATCATAGCAAACAATCGTTGTTCATAGCTAGATCGTAGGTATAAAGGAACTAGCATTCGGGTGATACACGAGGACGTGTAGTGTGGACTAGTTATAAAGGCAAGCTACTTTGGTTGCTATATAGGTTTCGGTTGAATACTTATAAGGGTATTCAGATTCGATTTGGTTTTGGTGATTAGATCTGTTGGTTTCATCCGATCACGCTTCAAGAGGTAATAATTGTTATTAATTCGGTTAATTATACAACGTACATGGATCCATAGTTTGGTGACCTTTTTCTGTTGCAATTATTTTTTATTTTATATGTTTCAAATATAAAAACACCAACAATTCCAGTGCCATTATTCCAATAATTTGTATTGGGCTCAAGCCCATGGTAATGATTCTAGAATGTTCTCTTATATCCTATATATAGGATAGTTGTTATCAATTGAAGGCAAGCAAATCAATTAGCCTTCAATGGTGAATTATCATATTCTAATATGGTAATCAGAGCCAGACACTTCAAAAAAATACACGCCCCTAAATCCTTAAATCTGCAGTTGCATTTTTTTCCTGTCTTTGCTTGCCTGTTGCTGCTATCATTTGCTTGCATTATTTCCCTTTCATATCGCATGCTTAATTGTTGTCGTATTACTTTTCTTCTAAGCGCACATCATGACAAGTTATAATAAACATAAAAAACCAAGCAGGTTTACCTGTTGTTCACACGTCTCAAGGTCTTACCAATCAATATAATGTTGCATTATCAAGCTACTTTAATGGATCATATCCATTTACACCCAACATGGGCTTTGTTAACTTCCAACAGTCCAACATGGCCGAATCCATTTCACACCCTATACCCCTATACTCGGCCCAACCCAACAATTTGGGTTATGTTTATCTTCAGTCTGGACTTGGACACTATTGTCCATCACCTGCTCAGCCCGCATCATACATGACACACCCTCAAGCTAATTTGGTGTCTTCTGTGCCAATTCAGCCGGCCCAAGTGCAACCCCAGCCGGCCCAAATACCAATCCAGCAGGCCCATCCATACTCGTCTTCACAAGCGTTCCAAACGATGACTCTACAAGAATCAAATTGGAACATGGATACTGGGGCGTCCTCTCATCTAGCCGAGAACACAGGTATGCTCACTTCTTTTAGCAATCCAAGCTTGTATAAATCTGTATTTGTTGGCAACGGCCAACCCATACCCGTGACTCACACGGGCCATAGCCTTTTGCATACACCACATAAACCCCTTCACCTTCATCATGTTCTTGTCACACCTAATATAATTAAAAATTTGATTTCGGTTCGACAATTCACTCGTGACAATAATGTGTCTGTTGATTTTGATGCTTATGGATTCTCTGTGAAGGATTACCAGACCCGCCGGCTTCTTCTCCGCTGTGATAGTACTGGTGATCTATACCCTGTCACTCAACAACCATCCTCTACCACAACCTTTGCTTTGCTTTCATTGAGCCCCACCACGTGGCACAGACGCCTTGGACACCCGAGTGAAGATATGCTTCGTCGTTTAGAGTCTTCTCATTTTATTTCATATAATAAAACAAAGTTGCCCGCTTTGTGTCATGCTTGTCAATTAGGCAAACACACTAAGCTTCCTTTTTACAGTTCCGAGTCGAATGTTGGGTCTGTATTTGATATTATTCACTCTTGAATTATGTGGACATCCCTCATCTCAAGTGAAATGGCATTAAATAATTAGCAATTTTTTTGTGATCACTTCTCGCATATGTTTGGGTGTATCCCTTTGCTTCATAAATCAGACTTGTTGAATACCTTTGTTTACTTTTCCGCGCATATGTGAATAAACAATTTAATGTGATATTAAAGGCTTTGCAATATGAAGAGCCATGAGTGAGTAAGATAATACCCGCTTTCCACAACCTTTTTCCCAAATGGCATGCAGTTTCGGTTTTCTTGTCCCAAAACCTCTCAACAAAATGGGAAATCAGAACGTATGTTACGCACCCTTAACAACATTACCCGCACCTTCCTTTTCCAGCACCGCTACCTCCATCAAAAAGGGAAAAGCCCTAAACAAGGCGCAACACCATTTAAATATCCATCCTCCAACTGCCATCAAAAAAGAGATACCGTTCACATCAGCTCATAAAAAACCACCCACAAATGATCCTTTGCAAGTGTTTGGATCCTATGTTATCCACACATTTCCTTTGATCATAACTTCAACCTATGACCACAGCAATGTGTCTTCCTTGTTACCCGGCTCTACATCGAGGGTACCGTTGCCTTGACCTTTCAACCAACAAAATCATAATCTCCCGACATGTCATCTTTGATGAAGACCAATTCCCTTTTGGGTCCATGACGCCCGACACACCCCCATCCTACGATTTCTTGCTACCCCCTCACAACACCCATACGTCCCAAACCACTCATCCTAACAATCACCAATTTCCCCTCCAACAGGCATCCTCCAACTCCTACCATACGAGCCTACCTCAAATCGCCTCAAGCCCAACCGCAATCCACCACCACCCCCTACTCCTCGTAACTCCAGCAACCCCAACAAATTCCGGTCCCACCTTTATCTTCAACTCACTAGCCCACTACACCAAGCTCAACACCGAAATACCCCATATCATCCCCCACACCATGCTGCTACTGCATTATGGAAACCGCCCCAAATACCAATACTCATCAAATGGTCACCCGAGCAAAAGCCCAGAATTTCAAAACCTCTGCGCGTAATGAATGTCATGACACCACTACTTCTGCCTATTCCTCGCAACTCCATTTACATGCTCTTCGAGACCCTAATTGGCATAAGGCTATGGTAGATGAATATAATGCTTTGATTTCTAACGGAACGTGGGCTCTTGTGCCTCGTCCAGCTAATGTTAATATTGTTCGATCTATGTGGTTTTTCAAGCATAAGTTTAATGCAGATGGCTCGTTGAGCAGGTATAAAGCTTGATTGGTTGCGAATGGTCGCAGTCAATAGCAGGGGATTGATTGTGATGAGACCTTTAGCCCGATCATCAAACCGGTTACTATTTGTACTGTCTTGAGTCTTGCAGTGACACGTGATTGCCTAAACATTCAGCTTGTATGTGAAGAATGCTTTTTCTTTCTGGCCAGTTACTGAGACAGATCTACATGCATCACCCCCAGGGTTGTTGATTCCGCCCAACCAGATTATGTTTTGATCATTTGCAGCGTTCTTTGTAAGGCCTAAACAAGCTCCTCGGGCATGTTTCCAGTGTTTTTGCTAGCTTAATTCACTGTCGGCTTTCAGCATAGTAAAAACCGATACGTCACTATTTGTTTTTATCACATGGGTTTCAGGATTGCTTATCTGCCTATATTTGTGGATAATCATACCACACAGCCGTCTACTGCTCTCTTACAGCGCATTATTACATTACTTCATAGTGAGTTTGCTATGACTGACCTTGGCTCTCTTAATTATTTCCTTGGTGTATCTGCACAGCGATCGAAGTCTGGATTGTTTTTGTCTCAGTCTAAATTTGCAGAGGAAATTCTTGAGCGCGCTCACATGCAGCATTGTAACCCATGCAAGACCCCTGTGGACACTGAGTCCAAACTCAGTTCTGATGGTGACCCTGTCAGTGGACCGTTACTTTATATCGAAGCCTTCGCGCCAGGGTGTTTTTTTGGGCCCCCTTCAGTATTTGACATTCACACGCCCAGATATATCTTATGCTGTGCAACAGATCTGTCTTTACATGCATGATCCTCGTGATCCACATTTTACTGCTTTGAAGCGTATTTTGCGCTATGTTCGTGGGACTATTGACCATGGACTTCAGCTTTATGTCTCATCCACTAGTCAACTCACTGCTTATACAGATGCTGATTGGGCTGGTTGCCCTGTTACTCGTAGGTCTACCTCCGGGTATTGTGTGTTCCTTGGTGATAACCTTTTGTCTTGGTCTGCCAAACGCAGGTATACATGTCTCATTCTAGTGCTGATGCAGAATATCGAGGTGTTGCGAATGTTGTTGCTGAGACGTGTGATGCGGAATTTGTTGATTGAACTTCACACTCCTCTCTTTACTGCTACTCTTGTCTATTGTGATAATGTGAGTGCTGTGTATCTGTCTACTAATCCTGTGCAGCATCAGCGTACTAAACACATCGAGATTGATATTCATTTTGTTCGAGAATATGTTGCTTCCGGTCAGGTTCGTGTGCTTCATGTCCCTTCCAGATTTTAGTATGCAGATATTTTTACTAAGGGTCTCCCCACAGCTTTATTTCTTGAGTTTCGCTCCAGCCTGAACGTCCGAAGATCTCCCGCTCACACTGAGGGGGAGTATTAGCCTTGTATAAATCAAGTCAACGTTCAACAATAAAAGTCAAGAGTCAATAATCATCATCCAAGTCAAGTCAAGACATTCATTAGTATTTATTAGTCATTAATTTGTATTGGGCTCAAGCCCATGGTAACGATTCTAGAATGTTCTCTTATATCCTATATATAGGATAGTTGTTATCAATTGAAGGCAAGCAAATCAATTAGCCTTCAATGATGAATTATCATATTTTAATAATTACAATCTCTTCTTATAGTAAGTGTGATGTTAGTGGATTCGTGTATATTTGTTTGTGTTTATTTTTATTTGGCTGTCATGATCTTTTAATTTTTTTTATATGTTGTTAGTAGATATAGATAACATAGCAGGGCTGGTCTTAATTTTAAAAAAAATTACTCTTCCAACACATACAATACTATCTGCTACAAGCGCTATGCAGCAACGCGAGAGTGGAAATCCTCGTTTGGTTCATATACACAAGTACAATACGACTTGTATAGCGAGTTGAGTAAATTAAAGTTGAGGGGGTCTTGACTCTTGACTCTCGAACGATTCAAGCACGTATCTACTAAATAATACTTTGTATGGTTTAGAGTATGCACGCTAGTCAACGTATTGTTCACGGTGGGATTTGAACTCTCCAGTTGTGTAATGTACCTTCGATACCCGTTGTAATATCCATAAACTTGTTGAATGGTGTATTAAGATGTACTTTTAATGAAACATACGTAATTAAAAACCACCACAAGTGCTTTATTATTAAAACTAAATCATTACGATTGTCCTCAAACGAGTGCAATTAACATACAAAAGAAATAGTTGTTTGACTCAAACGGATGCAACTAAAGAATACACAAACACATATACAATCAACCTCACTGCAACACTCAATGCTAACAACGATCAAGTTGATCACAAGACTAAATAAAACCAGGCGATTGATTCGGAGAATTTAGAGAGAAAAACACAAAGTTGAAATGAGAGAGTTAACCCTAAATCTGAAAAAGAGAGGAATATATAATTCATTTATTTATTTTAACTTCACACAATGTAGAAAAAAACAATACAAAACAAATACAAAAGTTATAAAGTTATTTATAATAAATAACAACAGTACTTTTTAACCCATGTTGTTGTTTATATGGCAACATGGGTGTCATGAAAATATCAAAATTGGCTATGTTTCGACACAAGATCATCGAGGAAAAACACAACTGAGTGAGGAAACCAAGATGCTTTAGGGCTCGTGGATTCTCCACAGATATAAGAAAGTTAATCAAATTTATACAATTTTTATAATTTTGTTGTAATTTTTTAACTTCTTGCTAGCTTTTTTTTGTAAGTTTTTAACTTTTTGCTAGCTTGTTTTTGTTACAACAACCAATATTCTTTTTGTTACAACCACCATTTTCCCGCGTGAACAGTATTTGGGTGGTTTGGTCATCTGCTTGATCGAACGAAAATTTTATTACTACCATGTGTGTGTATATTGTGAAGCATATTTGTGTTTAAGTGAGTTATGTTTGTATATTTGTTTGGTGGTAATTATTACGGCTGTTTGGTGGTTGATTAGATGAAAAAATGGATGTGACGGTGATGCATGTAGTCATTGTGTCAGTCTTATGGCTTAGCTATTATCATGACGTGCTTAATGTGAATTACTTTTTTACTTATTTTAATTTTATTCATGCGTTAAAAGTATTGTACATATGCATTGAAAACTTGTCATTTGAGTATATATGGAATTATGAAGTTTGTTTTGGGTATATATGAAATTCTCCATTTTATTTTTGTGTCCTTGTGTATATATGAAATTATGAAGTTTGTTTTTGGTATATATGAAATTCACTCTATTACATGTAAAAAAATCTTATTTGAATGGGCTAAAAAATATTTTGCTTCGACATTTTTCCAAACTTAGAAAAATCAGCCCAAATTATATTAAACCAGTTACCTTTTTCAAATTATACATTTTGATTCAAAAAATCAAACCCAAAAATAACATAAAAAAGAAGCAGTCAAAATCCCTTTTCATCTTCAATAAACGAATAAAACCATATCACAGTTTTCATGCACCTTAAAAAACACAAAAACCAAAATCCTAAAAAATGCCAATAAAACTCGACATGGACATGCTTTTTAAGGATGACCCTTTTGACGAGGATGATCAGCCACCAGAGATCATAATCACAAAACCATCAAAGGGTTTTGTTGATGAGCATGAATTGAAAACTGATAAGGAACTTAAGGACATGATAATTAAGAATAAAAATCATTTAAAAAGTCTTGGTCATAAGTTGGCTGATAAAGGTCAAAAACTTAGGCTTGCTATAAAAAGATGTGAAGAGGAACTTGATAGAAGGCTTAAAATGAAGCAAAATAATAAGGTGTTGTTTTGCTTTCAACTTTTTTTTATGTGAAATGTAGTTTTGATTATTAGTTCTTTTAGTGTTTTGGGCAAAATTCTAAGAGAGTGTTTGGGAAATGTGCTTATTTGCTTAATTTTGTTATGAACTAAGCACTTGTTTTAGTGTATTGTTTTGTGAAATGTGGCTGTTTTGTAGTTGTGATGATTGGTTGATTTTGTGTTTTGGGTGAAATTCGAAAGAGGGTGTTTGGTGAAAGTGCTTATTACGGAGTAGGTTATTGCGTTTTTGTTAATTGTGATGTGTAGTTTGGTGAAAATGGAAAGTGATTATTTGCTTCATTTTGTGCGGAACTAAGCAAGTGTGAAAGTTGTTATTTTTAGAAGTGCTTATTTGTTTATTTATTTTTTTAAGTGTTTGGATGTGAAAATGGGAAGTGATTTTGTGATGAAATAAGTACTTCTATATGAGCACATGTGGGACTGCTTATTTTATAGGTGCGTAGGGGTGTTTGGGATTGTCTTTCCGTAACAGATATGCAAACACGGAAAGGGCTTATTTACTTAGTTTTGTGGTGAAATGAGCACTTGCTTAAAGAGAAATGTGAAAGTGCATATTTTAAAGGTGCTTTAAGGAGTGAGTGCTTGGGGGTGTGTGGGTTGCCTTTTTCAAACAGATTATGCATTTGCAGAACTGCGTTTTTCACAATGTAGGTATACTAGCTTTTTCAAAACTGTGTTTTTATCTGTAAAAGTGTAGACGACCACCTTATTCAAATGGTTTGCCAAATAAACGTTTCTGATTATTAGCACAATAAATAGACAATTTATTCCAAAAGGCAATCCCAAACACCCTCTTAGAAAATAAGCATAAGCGGAAATACGCAATCCCAAACACCCCTTATATACATAAGAATTTATGTGTGATATGTGCTGTAGATAATGTGAAATGAATTATCCTTAACTGATTATTTGACTGATAAACTGGAATGGGACCATTTTATACTTGAAAATGCCATATTTAGATAGTTGCTAATAAAATGTAATGTCAAGTACAGTTTGTTGGCAAAATGCCTCTTTGTTTATTATTCTGTTGGTGTAACTGCTAACTAAGTATGATATACACCTTGTGGGTTTAATGTAAATAAAGGTTCTTTAGGATTGGTTATTTCATCGTGTTTTGATACACAAATAAGTAGTTTTCGAGCTTATTTGGGATTGCTTATCTAAACTACTTATATACAACATGAGACTGCTTATCCGTATTTCAAAAAGCAAACAAGTGGTTGTAATAAATACTCCCAAACACCCCCTTACTGGATTTTTGTATTTGACGTTACTTTGACCAGTGCTTTGTTACCATTTTTTTCTTATCAGGGTGGCACCAAAGGTCAAGAAAGTTTAATATATTCTGATCGAAGTGATGAATGTGAGTTGTATTAAAGATGTATTATTACATACGGTTTTGTTCATTTGTATTCAGTTCTCGAGTTCATGCTCTTACAATGAATTGTCATTTGTAGGTGAAGCAGGCAGGAAAGAGATAACTGATCAGAAATTTAGAAGTCCACCATCATTGTTTGCAAGTTTATTTTCGAAAAAAAACGAAGATGTATGATAACATTCTGCAACCTTATTATAATTCTTTTGCGTTTTCCTGCAAAATTTATTTATAAATTCAGAATTGTTTGTTGATTCATCAGGAAAATTCTAGGACTGTGAATGCATTTCAAAATGACTTGTCTTTCTTGGGTCCATATAAAGGAAATATGATCAAGAAAAGTAAGAATAGTAATCAGGGTTCGGGTAACGGACAGTCTAAGCCGATGTTTTCTTCAAAACCAAAACCATCACGTTCCCGGACCACTCGTATGGTCGACAACATGAAAAATGTAATCTCAAACAGTGATGGAAAAGTCAACTCTCGTGCTACTACCTCTTCTCGTGATTTCTTCAGCAAGCGCAGGTATGCAACATGTACCTAATTCTGTTTGTTATGATTAATTTATTATTCATTACTCACATCTTTCTTTGATAGGGCACGTACTCCTCCAAAGCAGCCTTTAACAAAATCAAGGACTAGACATGTAAGCCATTTTGGAATTGTATTAAATTATTTTCTTACAAATTTGCTCAATCTGATACGATAATATGTTTAATAGGTGTCATCTTATAATCTGGTGGATGAAGATGATGACGAAGTCGAAGAGCCTATGGTTTGGAAACCGCCTGTGGAAAAGTTGAGTGACTGGTACGCGTACAGTCTTTTGTTATACTAGCAGGGTACCCGCGCGTTGCAGCGGCATGTACCCTGTAATTAAAGTTTATACGTCAACAAAACAAAAAGAAACTGATAAACCGGAGAATAAAAAAATGATCTCAGTTTGACACGATTCACTTGTTTTTACCGGTTTCGACCGGTCATCTCCGTTTCATTTTTGGACGGATTTTATTGGCTAGCCAAACCGGTGGCGACTCCGATTTCTAGTTGAACCCGTTGGTCCGGTTAAGTTTTCAAAACCATATGTATCATCAACTTGTTAGCATATAAATTGTTTTAAGCTTTGTATGTTTTATTAGCTTGTACAATGTGTAAAATAACATGTATTTTTCATTTTAGAGGTGTTTTTAAAATAACATTAATTAGTGTATTTAATTAGTTTATACTTGTAACATATGCGTGGAGGAATAAATGTTGTACATTTTGCTTTAATATATGTAATTTTCATTTTAGGGGTGTTTTAAAAATAACATTAATTAGTGTATTTAATTAGTTTATACTTGTAACATATGCATGGAGGAATAAATGTTGTACATTTTGCTTTAATATTTGTATTTGTTAGATAGTTGATTTTGTGGTGAAAAGTTGCATTTAAGGATTGTACGCTTTATAACTTGGATTACTTAATTTTTTTGTGGTGAAATGTTGCATTTAAGGATTGTACATTATGCTTTATAACTTTGATTACTTAATTTTTTAGGGCATTAAATGTAGAGAGAGTGTCTAATTTGCTTTATATGTAGTATATAGATACTTAAAATTTATGATAGGAGATATTGGATACATTTGATTGATTTAATTTAATTTTCAGTATGAAAGATGTTATAGTGTACTACCCGTCAAGGGATGACGGAGACATTGTTGAGGTTAATTACAAAGATATGGAGTGTCTTGAACCGGAAGCATGGTTGTCATCCGCTATAATGAACTTTTATATACGGTATGTGTATAAATAAATTTGTTTTAAAAGCATCCTTTTGTAATTGAATGGATTTGATAAACTGATAACTTGGTTGGTTTTATTCGATTAGATATCTCCAGCAGCAGCTGATATCTTTTTCAGAAAACATGATCCGGAATTGTCATTTCTTCAACACGTTCTTCTATAGCCAGCTTCAAAAGGTAAATACTTTTTGTTTTTGTTTTACTAATTCATTTTAATGTGAATCAGGTCGCTAAAGTTTAATGGTGAATAATTTGTCTTTGGTTATTAGAAATACAAGGGAGATTCGTTTCTTAAATTCAGAAAATGGTGGAAACGTGTTAACTTATTCGAGAAAGCTTACATATTTATTCCGATTCATCAAAGGTAAGCTTTTTAGCTTTTATTGGGTAATTACTGAATTAATATAAATATTCAAAGAAGCTTTTTTACTGTGTTCTTGATTGTGCAGTGCTCACTGGAGCCTAGCGATTATATGTATCCCAAACAAGGAAGAAGAGATGGGCCCGTTCATTCTTCATCTGGATTCACTCGGACTACATAATAGCAGTTCGATTTTTGATAATATTAGAAGGTATGCATGTTTTCACCAAGTTAAGATGCTTGTCAGATAGATGGGGAAAAAAATGTGGACTCAATATATGTTATCCCTCTAATTTAAATTATATATCTGTATCTGTTTGCGAAGAACATATATTTCTAAAATATTTATTTGACAAAATTTTATGTTAGCTTTATGGAAGAAGAGTGGAGCTACCTGCGAAATTTAGAAGATACGTTAGATCTCCCTTTCACGGATAAAATTTGGGAAAATCTTGATGATAAAATAATTGACAAAAGAATTGAGGTAAACATCTTTCACCAATAATTTCTTGCTTGTACTTATAGTTTCAAACATTATGCCCCTATATGACAGCTTCTGGACACTCCACATTGTAAGGAGACTTGTAACTTAAAAGTTCTGTGTATCTATTGTCTCTGAAAAAAACAAAAATCCATGCATGCGACTAGATTATCTTTGATTATTTTAATTTGTATAGTATTTGTCGATTTTCTCAAAGATTTGAGATTTTAATGTATCTGAAGCAGGTGCCACGGCAGAGAAACGCTAATGATTGTGGGTTATTTGTTCTTTTCTACATTGAACGCTTTCTTAAAGAAGCTCCTGAGAGGCTAACAGAGAAAGATCTATCAATGGTACGTCTTTTTCTACTCCATGTACGGCTTTATTTCAGTATATGTCAAATGTTAATATCTCTACTTCAGTTCATATTAATTACCATCTATTTTTTTTAGTTTGTCAGTGGTTGTTATTCGCGTAGTGTATAAGTGTTTGTTTTTTTGGTGTTATCAGTTCAATAAACAATGGTTCCGTCCGGAAGAAGCTTCCAACTTAAGATGGACGATAAATGATCTACTTGTTGGAGAGTTCAAGATTGCCAAAGATAAGGAAACAGCGGCATTGTCTCCTGAGATTTAGTCAAGTTTGTTGTCTGGTCTGCGAGCTGATTGGTGTTACATTCATCATTCATGACAGCTTTTTGATGGCCTACAGTCTGTGAATTTACCATGTAATAGAGTCAAAACAACCATCGGATCAAAAAGAGGTAGGTTGATTCTTGGAGATCATTTTTTGTCGAGAAGTGAAGGAATTATAATTGGTTTCAGATATTTGTGACGACACTTGAGGAACAAAGCTAAAAGATGAGATGCTTGAGTTCTTTGTAAACAATGAATTTCATTCTTCCATGTAACTCTTGGTAAATCATGTTCCCATCCCAGCCAAACAGTAAATAGTTCCAAATTTTGGTATGTTTGATGGTATTTTGATACATCTTACTGATTCTTGATTCAAAAAAATTGTCAGGCTAGCTGTAAAAAATGGGTCTTTTAGTATTCATATCTAAGCAATCCAATGATTACTCTTTTTGTACGGTAAGTTTGACTGTTAACATTTGAAAATTTAACAGAATTGACTAGCTACAACGTAATGAATTGAGTGAATTTGGGGTGTTTGGATATGGGGGTAATATATGTATTAGAGGGTTTAATGAATGAGGCTATGTATTACGGATTAGAGGGTTTAATTTGTTTAGACGGTTTCTTTCAAACTAAGGTGGTGTTTGTTTTTTCAGAAATGCCTCTTAACAGCATCTTAATCTGATTCATTCAGACGCGGTCGGACATTTGAGTCATTAAGACTGTTTGTTTTTTTCAAGTCATTAAGAGCGTTTGTTGTTTGTTTTTTTCTGATCATTAAGAGGCATAAATCTCTTACTGAACTAGATGTGGAGGGGTGTCTTAACACCTAATGTCTTTTTTTTTCTTACTTTTTTTTCATTTTTTTCTACTTTGTATGATTATTTATTTTTTGGTGCTTTTTTTCATTTTTTGATTTTTTTTTCTTGTTTCACTTTTATCTTTTGTATTAAAAGTATTAAATAGAATCATTTCATATGTTTTCTTAGATTTAGAGTGTATAAGATGATATTTGTCAACTTATATTTTGTTCAAATTGAAGGGTACGGTTTCGGACTCATACATCTCAATTCTAACGCGACTTATTTAATTAGTCGTTTTAAGAAGTTCAATTCAAACTTTAAATTGATTATATTATAAAAATTGTTTTTTTATTTAAGTTTTATTTCTTGTGCGAATGCAATCGTTTCTTATTTAAATTATAAAAACTATAGTTTAAGTGTTTAACACATCACATTTTTACCAAAACAAACAGCTTTATTTCATTTAGATTCAGATTTCTCAACCACTTATTCAGATTAAGATGCAAATCAGATTCAGACTTTTCTACCGAATATTCAGATTCACATGTGCGAATCAGATTCAAAGCTTCTTAATAAACAAACAACACCTAACTAAACAATAACAATATATTCAATAAGAACATTGTGGACTTTGATCAGTACTGTGACTTCCACACATATGGATTGTAGCTTAACTGGGCACTTAAGATACAAAGCTATGGACAAACATTATCATTGGTGTATTGAGGTTCCCTGTAGGTTACTGTTATATGTGGACCCTTGAAATGCATCACGACCTATCATCACTTGCCTACTCATCACCGATGGTATGTTTAAATGACAATTCATATCATTGATTGAAGCAAATGTAGCTGATGTTGGTTGCATGGGTGATGGTAAATCGTGAGGCCATGGGGTACCAAAATCTGCATGTATTGGGGTAAGTGGTTGCTCCATAATCTTGTTTAACAAATAGTCCAGTTCATCGGGATCCATTATCTCGTAATCCTCAGTTAAGGGTGTATTATCAGCTACTTGTGGTTGGTGAGTAACTTGTTTTTCCTTTTTAAGATGTTGAATCCTCTCATTTACCCTTTCAATCTTACTTGTGAGCACATAGCCAATTCCCGCGATTCCTTTTCAGACTTCATATCCAACTGGGAATGGCATGACACGGATGACTCAGATTGTTCACCCAATTGTGAACCGCATGAAACAAATTTCTCAGATTTCACATCCGACTGTCACCCGGTTGGTTTTGTGTTTCCCCCGTGGAAATTCGTGTGACATTTACGGTCTTCTTGCGCTGACCATCTTGATTTTTGTAACTTCTTATCAAATTATTAAGTGTTTTTCCGTCATCATCTTGGTTTGGCCAAGACAAGGTCTCTATTTGGCCAGATGATGAACAAATAATTATTCCAATTGTTTGAGAACGAGAGAGAACACAAACTATGCGGGAAAAGTTGTTAATCTCTCATTAACTAAAAATGAAATACAATGCTCCTATTTATAGACTTTAGAAGTGAAAAGTCAAACTAAGCTAAACAATTACAATTACAGCAATGCTAAACAAAAATGGAAGATACAAACTACTAAACATTACCATTAATAAGCTACATGGAATTACAAACAACTTGAGCTTTATGAATAAGCTTGAACTTGGATTGTTTGATTATCTTGACTTGTTGAGATACACTATTGACTTGATGAGCTTGTGCAGATGAGCTTGTGGCCTTTTGTTCTCCTTTACCCCCCCCCCCCCTCAAGTTGGCATGTGAAAGTATCACATATGCCAAACTTGGTCAAGTGGTAGTGTAAAGTCGTGGGCAATCCTTTGGTTAAAACATTTAATGCTTGCTGAGTAGTGGGAATGAATTTGGGACTGATTTAGTTGTTCTTGATCTTATCCCTGACAAAATGACAATCTATTTCTATGTGTTTGGTCCTGGCATGATGGATATGATGCTAGAGCTATAGTAGAAGCATTATCACATAAGACAGTAACTGGGCTTGGGAGATCGACTTGTAAATCCTTAAATAAGCATTGGAGCCAGGTTATCTCACATGCACAGTCTGCAAGTGCTATGTATTCAGCCTTTGTAGATGCTCTTGAAACCATTGATTGTTTCTTAGAAGTCCGGGATATTAAACAAGGACTTAGGAAGACTGCATAACCAGATGCTGATCTTTCTTGATATGGGACAAGCTTTCCAATCACTATCATAGTAGGCAGAGAGGTATAGAGGACTCCCTTTTAGAAAATGTAGACCTTGACCAGGGCATAACTTGATATATCTAAGTACTTTGTATAAGGCAGCCATGTTAGTTATCCTTGGTTGACGAGATAATTGGCTAAGGGCTTGTGCAGCAAAGGAAATGTCAGGTCTTGTGATGGTTAAGTAAATGAGCTTGCCAACCAATTTTCTGTATAAGCCGATTAGTACGTCTATTACGTTTCGTTTACGTCGAGATTACATCCCCCAATAATAATAGAACAAAAAAAATTAATTATATCACGTCGGTTAAGGTCCCCTAAAAAAGTAAAAGTACTAACTCCTTATTAATTTCTCTTATATAAAACATTAAAGTTGAAATTGAAATTGACAAAAAAAAGTTGAAATTGATAAGTTGAAAGTGACAAGATGAAACTGGTCTTCTAATGATCGTGAATTTTGGCCCAATAATAAGTTTACAGTTAAAGTAAATAACTTATTTATATGCCTAGATATTTATTTCCACTTGACAATAAAGGATGAGATTAGATAGAATTTTGTGTGACCCTCTCTACTTCTCTAGTATCACATTCAATGGTAGATCAAAATCAAAACTTTCTTTGACGACGTTTAGAAAGACGTTCTATATGAGTCATCGTGAATATTAACTATGATAATGATGTTGTTTAGATTTCCTTATGCAAGAATCGACTATGCGTGCTCATTGATGCACATAAAGTAGTAATGACTGAAAATAATATCATATTTTGGATAATGATTAAATATAACACGAGTATGATCATACCGGATCGTTTAGAATACAAGCTTTAGATACAACGTTCGTATATGTCCTTATCATTAATATATGATCGCGTGTATACGTTCATGTTAATTGAGGTACCTTATCCATACGCTGCATTTATGTCCGATTTACGTTCGTTTAACTTAATAATGGAACGCACATAAACGAACAGTGGGAACATAGTCAAATTTAAATAACGAACATGAAACCACAATTTTGGTTCGATTATGCGTTCGCGTTCGTTAATTTGTTCGGCTAAAATTAATAAAAGCAACATGTAACATACCTCCGTTTCGGTTCGTCCGATTCGATTTAATCACATGCCAAAAGCAGAGAGGAATAAGGACTCCCATTTGTGGAAAAATGTAGACCTTGACCAGGGTATAACTTGATATATCTAGCTTATTGATAATGTCATTGCTGGTTCTTTTTATTGAGTAAGTATAGTATCAAAAGCATCGTTTAGGAATGGAACGATAAGGCTCAAAGAACCCCTAAAATGTTTTGTAATCTAGCTCCTTGCTAGTTTTTGTTTCTAATAATATCGCCGTTCCAAAAAAAAAGTACTTTGTATAAGGCAGCCATGTTAGTTATCCTTGGTTGACGAGATAATTGGCTAAGGGCTTGTGCAGCAAAGGAAATGTCAGGTCTTGTGATGGTTAAGTAAATGAGCTTGCCAACCAATTTTCTGTATAAGGAAGGATCATCAAGGAGAACTTCATCTGCTTGGTTGAGAGTTTTAATTGGATCCAAAAGAATGGTTGAGGGTTTGTAATTCATCATGTTTGCACATTGAAGATGATCTAAGGCATATTTCCTCTAAGACATAACAAGGCTTGTGGAATTTTGAAGAATCTCAATGCACAAGTAGTAGTGTAAAGAGCCAAGATCTTTGATGCTGAATGTGATGTCTAATTGGTGTTTGATAGACTTTATCATGATTGTGTCATTTCCAGTAAGAAGGATATCATCCACATAAATTAAGAGTGAAGTAAAGCTTGATCCTTTTGCAAGAGTGAAGAGGGAAGTATAAGCATAACTTTGATGAAAACCAAGGTTTAAAAGAAAAGTTGTGAGCTTAGTAAACCATTGTCTGTTGGCCTGCTTAAGTCCATATAGGGACTTCTTTATTTTGCACACTGAATTAGGATGGAGAGTAGAAGACTAGCCTTGAGGGACAGTCATATAGACTTCTTCATTTAAGTCTCCATAGAGAAAAGCATTGTTAATGTCAAGCTTTTTAATGGTCTAGTTGTGGTGAGTGGCAACTACAAGGAGAGCTCTGATTGAGACCATTTTAACTACAGGCGCAAAGGTTTCTTTGTAGTCTATCCTATCTTTATGATTGAATCATTTAGCCACTAGTCTTACTTTGAACCTTTCTACTGAGCCATCAGCTTTGAATTTTACTCTGTATACCCATTTGCTCCCAATGGGTGTCTTACCAATTGGTAAGGTAGTGATGGCCCAAGTGCAGTTTGATTCTAAAGCCTGAATCTCTTTGTGCATTGCCTCTACCCACCTAGGATTTTTAGATGCTTGAAGATAAGTGTGTGGTTCAACAGTTTTGTTGATGTTTGTAACACCCCCAAAATATGTGGCAGCGAAAAGGTAACCGGGGGCGTTACTTCATAATACAATAGCACAAGATGTAAGAGAATGACCTCTAAATGAGTCGTTTAAAAAATAACCTCGTTGTTTCATTGAAATAAATAAGTTCAAAACAAGTTGTCCCAAGTTTGCATCAATTGAAATTTACAGTTTAAAAATACAACGAGGAAGGTAGTGCATGAAAAGTCTATGAAAATGTAGTCTTGTATGAATGAAGACCCAATGCACTTCAAATACTCCATAACATTTAAGCACCTGAAAAATACATGCTTAAAAATGTCAAAATAAAATTGGTGAGTTCATAGGTTTAAGTAAGTTATAAGGTTGGACCGCAAGATTTCAAAGTGTTTAATAATGTAACACGTACAATTTCACAAAAGTAATTACGATTGCACTAAGCTCATGAAACCGAAACTAGACAAAGTTGTGTATGTAATTTAATGCAATTAAAGTGCCCTAGGGAGTGTCCAAAGTGAGACACCCGTAGTCCGACATGGTATACGTCCGTTGGCCTTGTTGGCACCAATCCTGGACGGGGATGTCAATCCCAATAGATCTACTTATAACACTTGCGCTTACACAAAGTAATTAACGGCTCATGATAATTCGGGCATAGTGGGTTATCGCTGCTTAGGCTAATCCGTAATCATTTAGAAAGAAATTAAAGTACTTGCGTCCATAAGTAAAAACAAGCAATGTATCTCACCCTGAGATTGTAAAACAATGATAAACAAGTTAAATCGAGGCTATAAATTAACCTCAAGTAAAAAGTATTGATTTGGGAAAATCCACAAACAAAATCATCACAACAGTCCGGCACGCAACCTATTTAATTATGGTTTAGAATAATACAAGCGGAATAAAATGATGCACTGTATTTTATAACGTTATATCACCACCTAATAGTTTGTGTTTTAGTTTTATAAGTCAAAATAATGTTTACGTCAAGTTCGCCACTTAATATATATGTATACACATTTGTAACATTTCCTAATAGTCAAATTTTAATTATAGTCTATCTCGCTCGGTCATTATTTTTAGTATTTTCATATAGTCAATATAATTATAGTCTAACTAGTTTATAAAATAATATTTAAAGTTAATTACAAAGATCGTCCTTGTGGTTATGCCCAAATTGCATGTCTCGTCCTATTGCCTCGATAATTACACTAGACGTCCCTGTGGTTGTCAAAAAGGAGTTGACCGACCCTTTGACCCTAACACCATCCAAATTTTCGTTAAGTTTCCCTTTCGTCAGGGGTATTTTTGTCACTTCATAGCAAAAAGTAAGCTTCAAGGACCAAGCATGCAACATCAATAATAGAGTATTAAACTTCCACCACCACCCACCACCCTCACCACCCCGTCACCCACCACCGCCATCCACCAATGCCACTCACCACTATTGGAAGCACTCACACTAGCCACCGAGCCTCCAAATGTCCGCTTAAGAGGACGAAATTAATAAAATTAGCAGAAACTAAACAACAATAGATAGAAAAATAAGTGAACCTGCCACTCATTTAGGCCTTGAGCCCTGTTGGGACCAGATTTCTTAATGGCCACAGCAATCCCTCACCATCCTTCCGTGGGACAAATGTTACACTGTCGAACCACACTTTGAAAACCTTCCCATAACCACCCTCTCCAAGGCACATTTCTTGCTTAAAATTCTTTGTGGCGGCCTGGAACTCAGATAATGTGAACATCTTCAAGATCGGTACCTTTGTCTGTCGCTTAGGAGGCACAACTTGTTGACAAGAAACTGCCACACCATGGCTATGATTGCCACCATTTGTCATCATGAACCCTTTCTTTTTGTTGACTATGCTTTGCCCAAGTTTCTTTTTATCTGGACTTATAGGTTCTGCTTGGGACTAAGTAACGTTCAAATAACGAATTACAATGCATATAATATGACAAACATAATATAGCAAAACTAACTTGGAGATTTCGTCAAGAACAATGACCATGCCTGCTCAAGAATCATGGATCTTCCATTGTGCTCTGATTACTAGAACTCTGCACACTCTGTAATGTCCAGGCTAACACAAACTCGATCCTAGCCAGCACTTTAGTCATTGTAGGCCGATCCTTCAAAGAATTAAGAACACATTCATATGAAATTTACCCAAATTCCTTTAGACATTTACCCTCAACTTGCACCCTCAAACAAGGGTCAATAATTCGATCAACCTTACCTTCTTTAATGCATTGTTTAGCCCACAGAGCTAAGATGTGTTGCTGCTCATCCAATGTAAAGTCAAGTGCATGCCTACCACACAACTCTTCCAGTAAAATTACACCGAATGCATACACATCAGACTTTCTTGTCACTCTGCGAGTTGAGAAATACTCAGCATCCATGTACCCAAATGTGCCTTTGATTTGATCAGTAAAGACATTAGTAGTGCCGAGCTGATATGCTGAACTGGTTCTGGATAACCCAAAATCAAGAATCTTAGCCGCCTTATTGTCCTGCAAAACGTTTGAGCTCTTGACATCGCGGTGTATGACTCTACTCTGGACACCAGTACCCGTATGAAGGTAGTCCAAACTACGAGCAACACCTATGCAAATATTGACCCTCTGAACCCATGTCAAAGCAGAAGTTTTACTTTGATTAGCTCTTTTCTTGTGCAAATGATTATTGAGACTTCCATTTGGCATGTATTCATAAACAAGGATCATTTCTTCTTCACAATATCCTAGTAGAGAGACAATATGGCTATGACGAAAGTTGGAAAGCATCTTAATCTCTACTTGGAACTCGGCTACCCCTTGATTAGATTGGAGATTTAACCTCTTGATGGCAATTTCAAAGTCGATTATGCCTTTGTATACCTTTTTAAATCCACCATTTCCAATGACGAATCAAAATCATTGGTTGCCAATTTGATTTCAGCAAGCGAAAAACGCCTACACTTTTTATCAGGTAATGATGACTTGGATGAATTCTTGTGCTCGTCATTGTTTTTCCTAATGTTGCTTCTGTAAATAATAAACCACGATGTCCAATACAGTAAAGATAAGTATAAGAAGAGTGGAATAGTACATGCTTCTTGAGTTATGGATTACAATATGCAATGCAACAAAAGATCATTAAATATAGAGTTAAATCGGACCATCCAAATGAAAAATATTATGTCTTAGATTTCCACAAATTTTAACACTTGTCTAATCAAAATGGGCGTAGTTTTTAAACAGAGCAACAGATGAGTTATGAACTTGCAAAGCTTTTAGTAACATACTTAGTCAAGATTGGAAATATGAAAGCAAAATTATACCCCTATCCAATCAATGGAAAAGGTTTATTGAAGCAGGAATGACAAGGAATTATGACTTTGGTCTCATCAATGGGGACGCAGTAATAGTCATTTTTAGTGGTGAATATCATTAATTAAAATAGTGGTGAGTGGCATTGGTGGATGGCGGTGGTGGGTGACGGGGGTGGTGAGGGTGGTGGGTGGTAGTGGAAGTTTAATACTCTATTATTGATGTTGCATGCTTGGTCCTTGAGGCTAACTTTTTGCTATGAAGTGACAAAAATACCCTTGACGAAAGGGAAACTTAACGAAAATTTGGATGGTGTTAGGGTCAAAGGGTTGGTCAACTCCTTTTTGACAACCACAGGGACGTTTGGTTTAATTATCGAGGCAATAGGACGAGACATGCAATTTGGGCATAACCACAAGGACGATCTTTGTAATTAACTCTAATATTTATAAAGTTTTCGACGCGTATAAATATTATATAAGTGATACTACAATATTTTCTAAGGTTTTTATAGCTCAAACGGGCCCGAAAACACTCAAAAACCCCAAATTAAATTCCCAACAGCTCCTATTATTTAATAAAATGTGTGCTGAAAACTTATTTAATTTTCAAAAAAATAGTCTAACTTTAACGGAGTGTATCTCCTTCGTTATAAACATTCACGACTCGACAAAAGTATCTTATTTTAAGGAAAAATCATTCCGGACAAGTTTTCTTTTATAAACTTTAGCCGATTCGGACCCGAAAGGGGTCAAAACCTCAATTTGAAAACTGGACAGAATGTTCGAAAACATTGTAAAAACTGTCAAAATTGTTTATGTTTTGCCAAACTTAAAACGGCCATAACTTCTTCGTTTTAAGTCCGATTTTTAAGTTCTTTATACCCACGGAAAGGTATTTAAGTGTACTCTCATATTTTTAAGTTCTCGGTTTGTCAAACATGAATTTTCTGTCCGAAACAATAAGAGAAAAATCAGGACAACATGTTTATATTTTCTAGTCTACTAGTCCAACTTCATTCACAACAACAAAAACCATTCTAACTTAATCTCTTCATCCACTTTCACAATCATTCACCACGACAACAAATCCAATCTATCTTAATCCTATCCACCACTTCAACAATATTAACTAATAACTCAAGAGCAAGAAAAAAAAATAATAAAACTTACTAAGCTAGTTTATAAATTACCAATTTAACAACAAGACATATATTTTAGCAAGTAACTTATGAGATGTCAAAAATAATCATTTCAAGTGTATGAACATGTGTATAACTTATTTTACACTTTCTTGCAAGTGTGTGTGTGTATATATATATATATATATATATATATATATATATATATATATATATATATACATATATACATATATACATATATACATATATACATATATTACATATATACATATATTATATACTACTTATATATGGGGCTAATATGAACTGGATTATATGAATTAGTGATGGACGCCACCTTAATTGATGACATGGCACTCTTAAAAGATTAAAATTCGAATAGCAAAAAAATTTTAGTCCTCTACCAAGGTTTGAACCTCTGGGTCTTTATATTTCTCCCTAGCTTCCTTTACAACTTTGCTCTTTTAAGTTTTTAGTGATAAGCACTTTTAGAATTTAAGCTTAAAATTGGTCTTAGTTTGTTGTCGGGGTTAGTTCTCAGGGACCATTCCTGTAGTTTTTTCAATTTTAGTTGTTTTCCAATTAATCCTTGCCCGTTAAAAGTTTTATCCCGTTAGTCCTTAAGTCTTTTACACAATTAATCCTTAAGTTAGTTTTTAATTAGTTTGTTAAGTTTTAATTAATAGTTAGGGTTAAGTTTTAATTAGTTTAATTAAACTTTTATAAAAAGATAAAAATTAGGGCTTTTATTTTTAATAATTTTCGGCAATTTTTTCTTAGTGGAATTTTAGTTTACATTTTTAGGGATTAAAATTAGTTTACTTGCTTAATTATCATTATTTGTTGCTTCTTAATTAGTAGTAATAGCTTATCCAAAATATCTTTGCTTCATTCAAATCAGGATCCGAACCTAAGCGTGGTTTCAATTGCACTAGTCATTGGGGATAACGACCCGGGTGATCATACTTGCCCGGTTTATTATACGTATTCTATATATATCTTTGTGAGTGGAATTGTCCAAGGGATACTTTGGGATTTCCTTAATTTCTCTATAAGTATATTATTTTATATGTATGTAAAATTGCAATCAGTTATCCTTAGAGTTAATTTATATTTGATGTTTAGACATGTTTAACCTAATTTAATCTTTAACTGTGTCAATGCTTATTGTTTTTAGTGTTTGTTCATGCTATTGTGATTTTTGATGTATAGGTTTCGTTGTTTTTGTAGTCTGATTACTTATCCTTAGAGTTAAGTTATATTTGATGTTTGTGTTTTCTGATGTATAGGTTTGTTTGTTTTTAGGTTTTATTGATGCTTTGCAATGATTTGTTTTCCAGAAGAATGATTATTTGTATTCTGATTAGTTAGCCTTAGAGTTAAGTTATATTTGAGGTTTAGACACATGCTATTGAGTTTTCTGATGTAAATATAGTCAATGGCAACAACTCTTCCAAGAAAACAGTAAAATCAGTATTAAAATGATAGAACTGCTGACAATGTTTGAAACCTCTGATTTTGTGCATAATTTCCTTTACATGTGATAAAAAGTGTTATGTACAAAGTAAAATATAAACTACAACCATACAGAATTTATATAAAAAAACATAACTTACTTTGGTTTTTTTCATTTGTTTGGAATTTTCCAACATCAGATGTGCTTCTTTTCATTTATTCAAGTTGTGACTCATGGTTCTTTTTTGCATATGGCGTCTCTATTGTACTGTTTACTGCCATATGCGTAGCTGGTTTATTATCATTATAGAAAGATGAGCGTAATCTCAATATTTGACCTTTTTGATCATATAATGTGTACTGAAATTGTGGGTAAATAAGAGGGCAATTTGGTGATTTTTGATTTTGCAAAACTATTGTTTTGCTGCAGTAGGTGTGAAATAGAGTATTTTACTGCAATCGAAAAATCATAATTATAAATTTAGAATAACCTTATTAAAACACTTGAATTCAATATTTATGACTTGAGCAATATTGATTAGATAGTTTTATAATGCTAATTCAAATTGCCTACTCCTCAACTCTCGCCACATTATTATATATGCATCCGCGATCTTCGGTTATTATAATAGCATTTTTTCGTGATTTGAGTAAATATTTACTTGGCACGAGTGTAGAATATATAGGCTCTTGAAGGAAACTTGAGCGAGTAAAAAATACCAGAGACTTCTCTGGTGGTTGGAGAGTGTGAATTGTTTTGGCCCGTGCTCTGTTTATGAACCCAGCCATCTTGATGCTCCATGAACCCACAAATCATATTGGTGAGTTGTATTTTTCATGATTGAGAACTAAAAAGTAGGTCTTTTATACTGTTAATGAATACAAATCGTCTCACATCAACCTAAAAAGGAGCCAAAAACTACACTGGTTGTGATGCCTAACATGGATACGACATGCACCCGAACTGTTTTAACCGAATCCAGCTGCCACATTCTAAACCTATTTTACATTAGCCTGTAGCCCACCACATTTTCAGAAATTCGGTATATTTTAAATGTTTAGTGTTTTATATTAGCCTGTAACAAGCAGACGCAACCCGATCTGTTTTGATAATTATAAAAATTATCCGTTTACATTTTGCCACATTAGCCTGTAACAAGTAGATGCAACCTGACATGTATAAAGGGGTGGTTTGGGATTTGTTATTGCAAGCGTTGATAATATATTAAAACCAACTAATTACACCTCAAGTCATTGAACAAACCTAAAATTATTTACTATCAATGTCTCTCTTCAACTCCTTTAGGTGAAATCACCTCTTCAAATATATAACCAAAATGTCGAAGCAGTAGTATCCACATATTCTAACCTCTTAAAGAAGGTATACATTTCTATTTCACTTCAATCTGTCGCATTTTAGATTTATGTCCCTGTGTTATTAAACATCTAATGACTAATATTTGCATCATACAACCTTCACAAGAATATGTTAATTTTCATTAAAAAAAGACATGTTTCATAAGAATAGTTGTACATCTAATAAATAATTTTCACATTTTTAACAGTGTTCTGTGAAGCATGTGTTATCGATTAATTAAATGAATGATGTCAATGCCTTGTGTGTCAAAGCGCGCATCCAAAGGGGTTTCCAACACTCTATTTGGTTCTAGGAAGGTTTCTTGGAGCAGCATAAACCGGCAGTTGATGTTGCAATAAGACAAGCTATTGACAAGCTCAAAACACTTCAGCAAGGAACCTCATCAGCAGGTACGACCCAATATTATGTAATGTTTATCATGCCAATGCTACTTTTTTTAGCAGTGTTAACAAGCTATGTATATCAATTTGCTCAAAAACATGGTCTATTTGATGTGCTTCTTATACTCGAAAACAATCATCTCACTTTTGTGTATGTAATTCATGAATCTGTGGGGATCGCAAAAGCCATGGCTCCAAAGAATGGAAATGAATTGGATTCAAATCAGTAGGTATGTTCCTTTACCACAAAGATGCTTTTGAGATAAGGCTTAGAATGTTCAAAGTACCTGCAAACATAGTTATTTTCATATATTGGCATCTGTTATCACACACCTTTTTATGTTTTACATTGGTAAATATTGAAGTGAGACCAGTTAGACTTTAGTTTAATTGAGTGGAGCTGGGTAAAAGTTAGTTGTTTGTACCAATTTAGTGCTTATCGTCAATTTAGTGAAAATATACATTTATTTCCAACCGGCTAATTTGTTATTCATTATGTTTGATATTTCTTCCAAGCAGGATGACATGTTAATAGCAATAGATGAGATCTTTGGACCAGTAAAATCGATTCTGAAATTCAAATAAGTTTTGAACCTATTGAACCAGCCCCAAATATTTATGCTCATTCCAAGTTCGAATGCAACTCCTTTTGGACTGGCCGCTGGTGTTTTCACACAAAATCTTAACACTGCTATATGAACAACCCTGGATGGCCGAGGCATCAAACACTACGAGGCAAAGGGTAATATACTGTAGTGTAAAGTGGAGAGCGGTCCTTCCATGTGCGTCTCTGAAACTGCGACTCATTCCGGCAGTAACAATTGGACTGATGGCCCACTCATAGCCAAGAGCAGCCGCCAAATGAATAATGCCTTGTCCTCTTTCATCTAATATGCGCAATCCTTGACACCCTTCATGGGCCTCATAAAGTAGCTGATCATAAAGTTTATCTTTCATCAAATTCTGTATCAGCAAATCCTAACAATTCCCTTTAAAAACCTCTGTGATTCTTTTCCAACACCCTTCTTTATCATCTATGAGCGAATGAAATAAATCCTTCAGCTTGCATTTTTCACAATTCACCACTGAGCCTGACCATTTCCTTTCAGCACCCGAAGATAACAATTTTGAAAGTCGAATCAATAAACCAAACTCGTCTTCAGCACAAGTTGCATTTGCTGCTGCTATCGTTGATGGCTTTTGAACATACTCAAACTCACAAACCTCACTACAAGCTATTCTGTTGTTACAAGTGATGTAGAATGGAACGCGCCCTGCACCACATAGAGGAGCTTGGCATCAAATGGCATTCCTTGTCACAAATTCAGCCGCCACTTCTGTCTCACCAAACATGCAACACCATTTACTACCGCTAATACGCTTCTTGTCACCCAAAAAATTACCTGTTATTAACACCTGAACGAATAATGTGTGTTAAGTGGTTACACCTTGGTAGTGTTAAACAAGACTCAAACTAATATTTTTATTTCTCATTACAGTACCACATTATAGTATTTTCAAATAGAAACAAAGAAGGAAGCATATATGATACCTTTGTTTCTGTTCCTGAATAAGCCTAATCTGGCGCAAAGTCGCATATGCTAAAGAGCTGGTTGTTGGCAAGAGAGGGGCCAACTAAATCCGTATTCAACTGTATATGATGTGATAAACTTGACACTTCAGTTTGATCTTTTTCCTTTTCATGTACATCCTAATAGTTTCCAGAGTTGGATGCCATGAGGGAATCCTCAGTCTCCACCCATTTCTTTATCCATCCACCTTCCAAAGCTGTCTAACTTTTTCAGTTCTCCGCCAGCCTCACCATTTTTGGATGCGTATATTGCTTCGGTGCCAGCACGGAGCTGCTTTCAAAATGGTATTAACAAAAGACCATTAAAACAAGCATGAAGCAGGATGACAAGTTACCTGTTCTGCTGCAGGAAACAAGCCATTCCCAGAACTGAAGAAGTCTTGGGAACGGCTGTCAGCATCTAGCCTAGCATCTGTTAGCTTATGAGACAGAAAATCAGCGGTAATTGTATTTTTCAAAGATCCATGGCTGCTCCCGGGTGACCATTATGGAAATAACTATGTAAATGATTTCCCTCAGTCATGCATCGAATGAAAAAAGCTTTGTCATATACACGAAGCATGATACCCAAGTATGTGACTCTGAAGTATGTCATATACACGAAGCATGATACCATTTGTACTTATTATTTGGATTATATCATAACATGCTCTTAATTGTCATTTTATTGTATAATGAAATCGGAACTGGTTTCCTTAATTTGCACAAAACCCATGGCTGATTTTTACAAATGGAATACAATCTGGGTTGAGGCGCTCTCCCGTAACAGCTAAATGCATGGTAAATTGACGCCGCTGCCCGCAACTCCACAATCTATAGTACTCCACCTAACTGCCACCACAGACGTTATCGAAGACCCCACATACTATCCAACACCTACCAGTCTCACCAAGTACATATGTGTTTACATCCCGTGTCAAAGCGTCCTCCCGGAAAAACTACTTATCCCAAGAAATACTATAGATATATATATATTATATATGTAGTGTATACCTCTATGAGATCACTAATAGCGTTCAGATAGAACGCCCATTATGTCCCGCGATTGCGCCAACTAGAAGTGAGATTGTAAATTACCTTCCGGACCGCTATGACACCAAAAATTACCCAACTTAATGGGAGAACATAATAAATACTTACCTAGAAATGTGGATCTATAAGTTAAAATGACACCGAGTGCATCTGGTCTAGAATATAACCCTCATAATAGCATGATGTCAATGAGAATGTGAATCTGTAAGATGTGAATACCTCTCCTAGTGGTAGTATAGTTCGGTCACTGAACTGTATACTGATAGGTTGTATAAATTGATAGTCTGTCTGTTTGGATGACTGACATCTGCATCTTGGACGTCACAATGGGAAAATTCATGTCATAAGCCGCTCAAATCCGAGAGACTTTTATCCATAAGATAACATTAAACCACATGTCAACTCCACACACAACCAAAATACCTACAATCACAAAAACCCCCCTAGGGCCAAAACTCCCAACCATAAACACACCCCTCCAACCCCCAACCCCCCCATGTAACCCACCCCCAACACAAGCCGGCACCCCCCCCACATCCCCGCCCAACCCGCCCCCCCCAACCCCCCCGCCGGCCCCCACCGCCCCCCCCCCACGCCCCCCCCCCTGGACAATCACAAATTTTTTCGCAAATGCTCCCCCCCCCCCTCTTGTTATCCCATGTCCTGACCCCCACCACCCTTCCGTGTCCTCAACCTTATATCTGGCGTTTATACCACACTAATGCAAATTGAACCACCTTCATTCTGTGCGTTCGATTTCTGCATTTGCCCTGTACTTATTCTTCACCCTACGCACCATCTTCCTCACTACTGCATAGTATTTTTAAGTTATGCCTTCTCTGCAATAATATTTGTAATTTTAGTTTTTTGGTCCTGAAGTTATTTAAATTTTTGCCTCCTTGACATAAGATACGAACTTACCACATCTTGAAAGTTGTTTTTCTTTCTTTGAATCTTGATATGCCCCTATAAATTCTCAGATGTGATTCAAAAGAATATGACATTAGGACAATTCGTCTCAATATATGATCTTAAGAAGGTGTATCGATTGACAAGGTGTGATCTGGCAAAATAAGTATGACATTGGGATAAAATGTCTAATTAATTAAATAATCTAAGTTGTAACTAATGATAGAGTGAGTTCATAGATTTTGTTGCTTTTGTATAAAAGATCATATTCAAACTAATTGATCCCCCGATAGTTTAGATTACAATGTGCTATACCGCGGATGTTTATAAGCCCATGAGACACGAAAATGCCTTTCAAGTTAAAAAGGAGACAAATTCATCTCTTTGTTTGTTTGGATATGAACATTAACAAAAGCCAAGGCGAACGTTGTCCCAGGTTGGTTTTTTTCTACAACAACATGTTTTTTTCTTTTTTTTTTCACAGTCACTTATATGTGGCGTTGCCAAGAGTGACAAGAAAGCAAGGGCTTGAAGTACTTTGTTGCGACAAGGATGCCAGCTACACCACACCAATGAAATTAATAATTTTTTCAACAAGAAAGTATTGCATAGGCTTTAAACATTAACTTTTTTATTCTTACATTTTTTTATTCTTAAAACATAGTTTTTTCTTTTTATATAGTTGTGTAACTCTTTATATATTTTTTATCTGATACCAACGTTGTGTACAAAGAAGCTTTATTTCGCATTTGAACTTGCAAAATATACTTTGTTCTTGCGATAATTTAATACTTTTTTCAATCTCATATTGGATGAATATTTATTTCTTTTTTTTTGGTTATGCATTCAATAATTACTTTAAGTATGCTTATAATAGATTAATCTTTACTCAATTTTTGGTAAACGATATTTACTAAAGAAGCCCGCCCATCAGTCGGTTTTCTCTCATAGGCAACTATATGTCGTTGTCTCAATGGTTAAGAGCAGGAAGGGTTTAATGATTCTATATTGTGATAAAGATGGTAAATATACAAATGCAACGACCAACGTTGTGTATAAAGAAGCTTTATTTCGCATTTGAACTAAAAACATATACTTTGTAATGGAGAATAATTTATTAAGTTTTATTTCCTCTTATCGGAATACCATTCATTTTTTTTGTTCTTTATTCACTTTATATATGTTTTACGATGTTCGTAATTCTATCGAACCGTTTATGAACTGTTAGCAATGAGGTTTATTTATTTATGTTTGGAAAGACGATAATGAATGGAGCTTCTACCAATGTAACTCTTTCAAAAGACGATGATAATTTGGAATATATGCTTGAAGCTTGTGGCTTAAAGATATCTGTTGGGAAGCTCTTCAAATAATCATAGACCAACATCACTTAAGGATTTGACTGGTGCACCTGTATAACCAGTTGGTTAGATGGGTACAATTATTGGTGCAAATAAAGTCTTTCCCAAATGGTCGGTCTATGCAAGGGAACTAGGCTTCAAGTACTAACGATAGGTAAAAATATTATTGAAGCTAGGATAATATTCGATGGTAGTGTTAGTACTATTTGTACAATCTCGTATATGGTCATTAGCCCGTTAGACAATAAGATAAGGTTTAAACAAAACTGTAGGCAATTCCCTGAGTTTATTTTTCTATGACGATTAATAAAAGTGGATGTCAAACATTATCTCAAATTAGGTTGTTTCTCGAGAGGTCAGTTTTCTCGCATGGCTAATTATATGGCATTTTTTCAATAGTCAAGACTTTGTATAGATATGATAAATATACAAAATCAACAACCAACCTTGTGTACAAAAAAGCTTTATTTCGCATTTGTACTGACAACAAATACTTTCTTCTTGTGGATACTTTAATACCTTTTATTTTCACATATCAGATGAACATTTATTTATTTTATTTGTTAATGCTTTAGACGAATAACTTGGTATGTTTATAATTGATATACCTTTACTTAGTTTTTACTTGGATACTCACAAAACAAGTAGTATGAAAACCTTCTTGACATTGGGATTTGCGATCCTAGGTAAGATCGGTCCAGGATCATGGGATCCTTTTCTATCAGATAGGAAGGGCTGTAGCACAAAATGTACTTTTAAGTAATTGCCCCATAGATCCTATATCTATCTATATGAAAAAGAAATCATGTAACGAAGTGGATTATTATTGTACAATTGGTACTTCGAACTTGGAACGAGCATGAAGAAATTAACGTGTTTTCACTTGGATACTCACAAAACAAGTAGTATGAAAACCTTCTTGACATTCAAAGCTAATGTTGCATGGATTAACAATTAACATTATTAGTAAACCAAAAAACATCATAATCTTAGTTAAATATTATATGAAATTAAAATTTATACCTGTAAATCTTGAAGAATGCTTCACCGGCGTCAAGTGTTTTGGAGCTGTACAATGGTTTGAGTTGCACAGATAGACTATTTGTTTATCACAAGTAACATTTTGTGTTTAACATCTTTAACACAAAACTTTTAAAATGTTTTGACTTTCAACCAACAATTTTTAATTGGTTAACTTTTTTAACCCAAATCTTTTATTTCTTTTCCTTTCGACTAAAAAATCATATACACAATGTTTTACTTTCCATCACAATGATTACCTTTTGTTTGAAATAAAAATAAATATGTTATAACATTATTTTTTCGTAATGTTACCATTAATATCTACAATAGAACGACATAAACGATATCATCTACAACTTCCTAATATACACATACACATAAAAACAAACTTGAACATATTCTCATACATACAATTAAATATAACAATAAAAATAATCAAACAAAGAAGACAAATGCAAATTATATGTTTACAAAAAACAACAACAATCTTTAAAAAAAATGAACATGACCAACCCGTCGGCAGGTAACAAACAACAAATACTATCAAACCGTTTAACAGTTTTAAAAAAATAAAAATCTTAAGAAAACAACAAATACTCTCAAAACGTTTAACACTTCTTAAAAAATGCATCATGTTATGTTAAAAAATCCAAAAATTCCACACTTACAATTACAAAAAGAATACACACGAAACAAACCCGCCGAACAGGACCCGCCCGTCGGGCGGGTAAAAGAACAACAAATACTCTCAAACCATTTAACAGTTTTAACAAATAGGAATCTCAAGAAAACAACAAATACTCTCAGAACGTTTAACAGTTATTAAAAAATGCATCACGTTATGTTAAAAGTTCAACAATCCCACACTGACAATTACAAAATAAAAAACAAACGAAACAAACCCGCCCGTTGGGCGGGTTATGTAGCTAGTATATATATATATATATATATATATATATATATATATATATATATATATATATATATATATATAAGACTTTTACTTGTTTTCTTTGTAGATCTTTTAAAATAACAAACTAGTTGGTGATATAACATGGTAACCAAGATGTTCATAACAAAATATAAGTAATGAAAGTATGAGAAAAATTATGAAACTTTGAAGATGAAGTATGGCAAGATTAGCTAGTTTAACACCTAAATCAAATCTCAAAACTTGTTTGATTACTATTAAAACCCTTAGATCTTCCTTGAAATATACTTGTAATTATCAAAAACCCAAATCTTCTTGGTGTTCTTATTTGTGCCGATTGTTATGGTGTGTAGGGAGGAGAGAAAATGTTTTTCTTGGCTTGGTGAATTATGGTGAAGTGTTGGCTCTTAAATATTCAAACTAGGTATGGTGTTTAATAATTGTTTAATGAGCTTGGCATTGTTTAGGGACAAAACATGAATGACTAGAGATGGAGATGGTTTTTATTAGTTGTTTAATGTCTAGACTTGGTTTATGGGACAAAACATGAATGACTAGAGATGGAGGTGTTGGTGTCGTGTGAAGAGGGGAAAAGAGGGAAGAAGAAGGTTGCTTGTTGCTTTGGTAATACACACTAGGTATTATGTTTTGTATGGTTAATATGATGTATAATTTGGTAGGTATGAAAAATGTATAATTTAGGGGGGGATAAAAGTGGACGGCATGCATGTGTTAGGGGGAGGGAAACATTTGAATTTTTAAGTATTATATATAAGTGTGTTAATATGTATAAGTATAGAAGGGTGGTATGGTTTACATGCATGCATGAAAGTTCATAATGCAAAACGTAAGCGTTTTACGTAAAACTAGCAAAATAAAATATGTAAACTTATAAATTATATTCGTAATAGTCATACAACACATATTTGACGTAAACTTATATTTGTTTAATGTCAGTTTACGTTAAATGTTAATTTTTAGCTTACGTGATTTAACTTAACGGTTATAATTAAAAGTAAACACGCAAAGGTTCAAAGTAAATAGTTTTGAGTTTATTGACGTAAAATGACCTGAAAATGTAGATTGTCACAATGTTGTTTATGAGGTGTCTTGTGTATGGTGTTTTAATGTTGGTGTAATTTATGAAGTGAGAGTAATGATGTTTGGTAATGTTGTGAATCAGTGATTTTTGTAACTTACATTGATAGTCATTGAGTTTGGTGGGTGGTTGTTTGGTTCTGGTTAAAGTCCTGTAGGTTGGAATAAGAGGTGGTGTGGGAGACAGTGGAGGAGATTCATTAGTTGAATTAGATGGAGATTCTGAAAGGGTGTTTGGATGACTTCTTATTGTGGCATTTTGATTGGATGAGGTTGCCGGTGAACTTGTAGGGGATGATGTGTTTGTGTTAGTGGGTATGAAGATTGATATTGTGGGTATTAGGAAGATTGGGTAACTTGTGCGTTTAGTGGGTGTAGGATGTGGTTTATCAGTTGGTCTGGGATAATGAACGTGCAAAGGGAAACTCAGTCTCATTAAATAAAACATGTATGCTAGTTATGGTTTTGTGTGTGATAGTGTCATATAAAACATAACCTTTTTGAGTGAATGAGTATCCAACTAAGATAGTTGGAATTGACCTTTGTGCCATTTTGTCTGTATTGCGATGATGTACAAATGCCCAACAACCTATGGTTCTGAGGTGTTCAAGTGATGATGGATGATTGTGAAGGATTTCATAGGGGGATTTATCATTGATAGCTCTTGAGGGTAGTCTGTTTATTAGATATGTTGCAGTAAGTAAGCAGTATCCTCAAAAATGATTTGGAAAATAATCTTGAAATTTGATTGCTCTTGCAACTTCTAATAGTTGTTTATGTTTTCTTTCAACTTTGGCATTTTGTTGGGGTATGTTTGGACAAGATGTTTGATGTAGGATGCCATTTAGATTGAAGTATTCTGTTAAGGATGAGTTTAAAAACTCTGTTCCATTATCACTTCTAATGATTTTGACAATTGTTTGAAAGTGATTTTAAACATAAGCACATAAGGTTTTGATGTTTGATGTTGTATGGGTTTTGTTTGGCATTAAGTATATTCATGTTGCTCTTGAATGGTCATCCACAATTGTGAGGGAATATTTACATTTGTTGATTGTAGTGTGTTTGTAGGGTCCCCAAACATCAATGTGAATTAAATTAAACAATTTTGTTGCATGAGAAAAACTGGTAGAGAAAGGTAGACTATGTTGCTTTGCAAGTGGACATACATCATAAACAGAATTTGAATTACTTTTGAACAAATGTGTTAAAGACTTTATTTCCTTAAGAACAATAAAAGAAGAATGTCTTAGTCTTGAATTTCACAATGAGGGATTGGTGTTGTTGTGTAGAATGATGGATGAATGATTAGGACTTGATGGAGTAGGTGAAATGAAGTAGAGACCATCACAAAGGGTGCCATGTGCAATCCTCTTGTTATGGTCCTGAAATATGCAGTAAGAAGCAGTGAGAGTGAGCGAAATAGAAGTTCCATGAAGGAGTTTACTTACTGACATGATGTTATATGTGAAGGATGGTATGTAGAAAACATTGTGAAATGTAATGTTTGCATTGATGATGACTAAGCCTATGGTTTTGACTGTGACAGTTTGGCCATTAGGTAGAGTGATAAGTGTAGAATACACATATCCGTTTTTACATAAAAATAACTCAAATAAACCCAAAACAGACCAAAAATGGCAAAAATATGCTTGTATTTGTGTTTTGTGTGTGCAGGTACGGATAAATCAAAAATGACAAGAAAACAGTCAAAAACAAGCAATCACGGACACGAGAATCAGAAGAGTACAAAAAGAAGCCAAAGAATCAAAGCCGAAGCCAGAAAAGTCAAGCCTCAGTCAAACTCATGGTCAACAAAAGTCAACCACAAGAAGACAAGGCCCAAAATGATCCAAATAAGTCCCTGGGCCTTAATGGGCCTCAAAACCCTTTAATACTACACCCGGATACCAAAAAGCCTAAAAACTTAGCCCATTTCCTTTTATAACAAACCACAAGGGCTAAGCTTGCAATTCTCGAAAGATATTTATAACTAGAAAATGGGAGAAAGAACACAAGGGCCAAATGTGCTAATATTTCAAAGTATAACAGTTTTAACTGTCGAAAATGGGCGCGAAACCCATTTACTGTTCACCCATCGTCCCACCTTTCACCCCCATGGTAAAACAAAGGGCAAATAGAAATTGATGGGCAAGGAAGACAATTCAAGAGCTCACAAGTACAAATGAAGGGTCAAATCAGTCTTATCAAGGCATTCATTGGCTCACTCTCAATCAAAGGCCACGTCAACAATGGTGAAAGCACAAGAGGTGTGGGTCTTTGTGCTAAACTCTCTCACAGAACTAGCACAGCATGTCACATCAAAGAATGACATGCTGGCAATCCTCAGGTGTCCACAATTTGATCTAACGGCCACAAAAGAAGCTCAAATGATTGAAGAAATGATTGGTTGAGATTGAAAGATTGGAGAGCAAGGCAAGAGGGCTAGAATCTTCTTTGTTCAGCTATAAATAGCCCTCACTCTTCACACACACTATGAGTTTTTTTTACACGTAGCTTAGGATAGATTTTAGCTTAATTGTACTTTAAATCTTGTAATTTCCTTTCAAATATTGTAAGTAACCTTTTTATTAATGAAATGCAGTAGTTTTTAATCTCTCAAAACCTTTCTAAGTCATAATCTCTTATTTTCCTCATTTAGAATTAAGCTAAAGTTCAATAAGCCCTTATAAGCTCTAATAAGCTCTCTAGAGTCTATAAGCTTTTGATTTGAGTTTAATTGGTCTTAATCATACTCTAAACCTATAAAATCAGTTTAACATCTATATATTACCTTTGCATTTGGATTGGAAAGCTTATGGAAGGGGGATCTAAAATGGAAGGATCCCCAAGGACTTATACCCTAGCTTATTAATAAGCTAGGGAGCTTGTAGCTGCCATTATTGGACCTCTTGTTTAGCAAGAGGATAAAGTAAGTCTTACATTTAAATTTCTTGTTCATTTTTAATTCTAGCTTAAATTTTCACTTACATACTTGCTTATTGCTTATTTGCTTATTAAAGTTGCTTATTAGTGTTTATTTGTGTCTTAATTAGCTTGATAATCAAAGTTGCTTATCTGTTTTTGATTAAAATAGTTTAGATCTTAGTCTTTAATATAAGTGTCTTAAAAACCTTAAAAAAACAAAAATAATAGAAAATAAGTTTGAATCTTAGATTAATGCTTAATCAGTAGTTAATTCATGTTAGTTAGGGTTATTATAAGCTAAAAATCATCTGGTATTAAGCTTTTGATAAATAGATTTGATTTTATGAAGTTTTTTTTTAATCTGTCAAAGTG